>JAOTOM010001675.1:0-76670 GCA_034440615.1 Ashinkailepas kermadecensis | reverse complement strand
ACCCAAAATTAGCGGTTATAAATAAATACAGCGGGCACCAAAAAACTTGCACAGGGCCCGAAAATTTGCGCCGGGAACGCCAAAATCTCGCCGGGGCCCAGATAAGTACAACGCGTCCCGCGAACTAGCGCCAAGCCCCTCAAATATCGCGCTTGGGACCAAATATTCTTGTCTGTGGGCCCATAAATTGTGGTTGGGTCATAAAAAAATCCACTCGGGGCTCCCAAATCTTGTCCATGGCCCCAAATAAGCACAGCGTAGCCACAAAATCGCATCGGAACCCAACAAGAATTAAGCCGGAGCCTCCCAAAATCAAGAGATTCCGAAAAATAAATGTTCGAGCCAGGAAAATCTCTCCTTAGCCCAAACATATCACCATATGCCTTACTAAATCGCATACGGCCCCGAGAAACGTACCGGAGCCTAAACAAATCGCGGCGGGACAGAATAAAAAATGTCCCCGGGGGCCCGAAAATTCAGGGCGTGGCTCGAACTTTACATAATTCAGAAGAAGTCACCAAAAATTGCGTCGAGCCCAGAACACCGCGTCGGATCCCCCGGAACCACGCGCCTGGGACCGAAAGGTCGCGACGGGACCTCGAGAAATTATACCGGAGCCCCCAATATCGTACTACGGTCCCACAAATGTGAGCAAGGAACCCCAAATAAACACAGTGGGACCCTAAGAGCACAACTGGAAAAATATAATGTACAGGGCCCTCCAAAGTGTACCGAGTCCGGCAAGATGCGGCAGGGCCCCAAAATATGCGTTGCACCTCTAAATAAACACACCGGGAGTTAAAAAAGCAAAGCACAACGGGGCCTGCTGACAACTGCTGCTGGAGACACGGTCAAAGATAAGGAACACAAAGACCGGTATTAAATAAACACGTCGGGGTCTTTTCATCTCGTCAGGCAGGTACAACAACTTCTATGTCGATCTACATCTCAACAGGTGTATCAGACATACCTCCAGTGGTGAGCCAGGGCGGGCCAGACGGCGGGCCAGGCGGCGGGCCAGGCGGCGGGCCAGGCCGCCCGCGTCGTACGTTCGTCGACCAGAGAGTGAGAGCGTTCATCTCCGGCTCAGTCACTAAGTAACCTCAGGCAACGCCGTACCACGTGACCAGCCCGCAAATACGTCATTGACACATGACTGACGGCGCCACAGACCAGTGTGGTTACTCATCCCCGCTAGAGAACAAAGGCTCGCTCTGAACACCGCGCTGTCTCTCCGACATCAGACATACCACGTCTGCTCAGAGTCGTTCTCTGGTCGGCTCGGATCGCAAACATAACCCACAACATTTGATAAGCATTTCCTGCCTGCAGTCGACAGTGGCATTCCGAAGCTGTCTAGTCGGATGCCGAGCCGTTGTCGGTGGCTCAGGTATCGGCCGTAAGTCATAGCATGCATTAAGACGCGTCTGGCCGGCCGTCGACAGTGGTGGCATGATTCACGCGTCACCCGGCGTTATACAACGGCGCATTCTCGAACGATGAGGGCCGAATGTTATGTTTATATCTAACATTGCTACACCACAACTCGAGTTCCAAAAATTCCGCATTTTAATCTACAGATAAATTATGGAATCCACTAGACAAATCACGGCCATAACACAATCGCACGATGTATCAGTACATAAAGTCCTACGAGCGTCATTCGATGCGCATCCTAAGTTAATACAATTAAAGCCAATCCAAAGTTCAAGTTCCGCCGAAGAACGAAGATGAAGAAGTGCTGAATCACCATAGCGTTCGATGTTCACCTGAAGATTCTGCCCACAGTGTGGCAGATAAGGCGAGGCACTGCCTGTCCACCTGTGTGTGCCTCTCGAGCACACTCGAGCATATGCCGCTCAAGTTCTCGAGAGCGCCAGTCGGTCAGGCGCAGGTAGCCTGGTCCTCAAGGCGGCATGGCAGCGCACCTCTGGATGTCGCCAGCTGTGAGCGAGTAAGCGTCGCCATGAAGCGCAGTTCCGTTGAGAGCGCCGGTAGTGCTGTAATAGCACCTGTCTGGATCGCGGTCATCTATCTGTGGCCGATTAATGAGTAGTGACGATATGAACTGCTCCAGCTCAAGTTAGTCGAGGACTATCTCCTGATCATCAGACGAAGTCAGATGAAGTTCTCTTCACCGGGTGTAAAGGTAGGAATGGTTAACTTGCTGTGAAGGTCGGAGACAAGACTCGGTTCGTAGGTTCGGATTTCCAGGACTAAGTATTCATTTTAGCCACTAGCCAAAAATTTAATATAACACTCCATAAGTAAAATCTCAATTCACACTAGCCTTCATATAGGTGGCACTGCCCACGTTGTGTCTCTGTTCGATATAGGGGTCGCTACTTGCGTCAAGTTATTCCGAAGTCCCGATAGGTGGCACCACATATGACCTACCGATTTTTTTATGTCAGGCGGCGCCATTGGCGTCCGTAACTGTCACCATAGATGGCACTATCCGCTCTCCGGAGTTTCTGTATAGGTGGCGTCACTGTAGGTTGGCACTGTTAACTAGACAAAAATGTACTCTCCAAACAAAAGCTCATTAAATGACCTGCACAGTCAAGGTTCAGCTAAAGATGAAAAAATTGGGCAATGGGAACGATTTCTACCAAACATTCTCCACAAACATTCGCGTGTCTCACTAGACACCTGGGATCAGCATGCGTTGCTTTGCCATTGGACTCTCCAGGTCTCGACAGTACTGAGATGCTAATCAAGCTTCAGTCAGAGCTCTCTCAGGAGCTCAAGCAAACGGCTTAACCCAAGCTAAGTGGCCTACTAGCCAAGTAACTTCTTAGTGCTCAGGCTAATCAAACCAATCTTGCACCGAATCCATATAGGCTGTGACCTACTAGTCCACCAGCCTCTTGATGCTCAGGTAAATCAAACTCGTCTTGCACCAATATCCAACATACATACGTACAAACATACATGTTCCCAATAATTTTCATGTGTGTACAAGTGTCAACCAAATAAAATAATTATGCCTTGCATTGGCACTAATCTCATTTTCCTCCAATAAAAATACTACAAATAATTAATCTCCGAAAGCTAAATCAATTCTGTAATACTAAATTCCCCTAAAGGCGAATTGTTCAAGTTCCAAAATATTTGTATATGACTGTCCTATTTAATTCTCAACTATTCCTATCATTAAATTATTTTTCTAAGTAGGTACCATCTATTTTTAGAGTGCATTGGAGTTCCGTATAATACTACAGTTGAATGTAAGCTCTATTTCAACAATGTTTCATTACTCTAAGTTAACCTATTTGTCCATCTTAATTAATTAAGCAACTCACAAAATTAATTATAACTCACTGAAGAATGGTTTGATATTTTCCTCAAACCAGGAGCTCGTATCTCAAGCCGTATTTAAATAATAATGTTGGCTGTCGTTTCAACTGATTTAATCAAGTAATAATTTTCCCAAATTATTCACACAAATATTAGGCTTCACTAAGCATATGTTTCAATTTTGTATCAGAGTCCACACAATAATTTCCTTTGGTGTCAGAGTCCACACAATAATTTATAAGTATGGTATACGAAGATCAGCAGACAGCAAGTGATATTATTAAAATTATACAACACTGTTCTAGTAGTGGCCAAAATTAATACAGGTGTTTTGGCAGGATTTCAGGAGTGCCCGGACTTACGGTTTACTTTCGAGCAGGCTTCAGATGTGAAGACAGCTGTAGGGGTTAATTTTCATTGAAGCCTCTGGCTTCCTCTGGTACAGCAGTTGGCTGGTGATAGCAGTTGCTCCTCTCTGACGATGGCTTCCTCTGACGACTCAACTCAGGCACCATGATTAGATTCAATCCTGAATTATTGGCAATTTTTCACGCAGAGCTTCCATCTCAGACAAGAACACATCATTTTCAAAACCAAATCCTGGGTCACGGATCACCAGTTGTAGAGAAGGTTTTTCTGGTCATCCCTGAAGGGGGCAAACCTTCATTTTCGGCTCGTAGAATAGTCTAGTGTACCTCAGCGTTTGCGATATCTAAGACCCCGGTTATGTTTTTAATAATGGCTCTGGCTCATCTCAGAGCTCTGATCTGCACACCTTTTGACACGCACTTCTAAAGCCAGCACTTTGATTGTGCTATTAGTCAGCGACCATGAAGATCAGTCATTAGTGGCGCAGCGTGATATAGGCGATGATACAATAGCTTTTCATCTCGTCAGACAGGTACAACAACTTCTATGTCGATCTACATCTCAACAGGTGTATCAGACATACCTCCAGTGGTGAGCCAGGGCGGGCCAGGCGGCGGGCCAGGCGGCGGGCCAGGCCGCGGGCCAGGCCGCGGGCCAGGCCGCCCGCGTCGTACGTTCGTCGACCAGAGAGTGAGAGCGTTCATCTCCGGCTCAGTAACTAAGTAACCTAGCGCAACGCCGTACCACGTGACCAGCCCGCAAATACGTCATTGACACATGACTGACGGCGCCATTGACCAGTGGGGTTACTCATCCCCTCTAGAGAACAAAGGCTCGCTCTGAACTCCGCGCTGTCTCTCCGACATCAGACATACCACGTCTGCTCAGAGTCGTTCTCTGGTCGGCTCGGATCGCAAACATAACCCACAACATTTGATAAGCATTTCCTGCCTGCAGTCGACAGTGGCATTCCGAAGCTGTCTAGTCGGATGCAGAGCCGTTGTCGGTGGCTCAGGTATCGGCCGTAAGTCATAACATGCATTAAGACGCGTCTGGCCGGCCGTTGACAGTGGTGGCATGATTCACGCGTCACCCGGCGTTATACAACGGCGCATTCTCGAACGATGAGGGCCGAATGGTATGTTTATATCTAACATTGCTGCACTTGTGCAGGCCGTGTAGTGCTCATTCACAACACGTCTGTCATCATTAAACGAACCTTAGCATTGCAAAGTAACTTGATGCATGCCATGCCACTAGCGTGTGCATGGTTTGTTAAGCCATGGGTGGTAGATTTGGTTTACAGTGTACTGTGCGCCTCAGGATATACTATGCCAACCGTCAGTAATGCAACGCATGTCTATAATGTGAATCAGTTATTAGTCTATTATATAAGAATATCAAGGCAATTTAATTTCTGTTTCAGTGCAGGATAATAATTATGTTAGTGCGATATGTAGAATAAGAATATTATTTTAAACCAGCATAGCAGCCGCAGCTGCAAGCACTACCAATTACCAATAAAGGCAACAAAATTGTTAATGGTATAGGCAACCTGGCATATGAGGAAAGATTGAAGAAATTGAATATGTTTTCACTTAGATATAGAAGGCTGAGAGGAGATCTCATCGAGGTTTTTAAATTTGTTCATGGTCAGGAACAGGGATATCTCAGGGAAATGTTTGAATTTAACAGAAATGATGCAATTAGAGGTCATCAATTCAAAATTAAAGTTAATCACAGCAGGACAAGGTTAAGACAGTCTTTCTTCACCAACAGGGTAGTAGAACACTGGAACCAGCTGCCAGGAACCATTGTCAGTAGCAACACACTGAACATCTTTAAAAACGGCATAGACAATCATTATAAGAATAGGGGGCTTGTTTTTCTGTATTCCAGGGAGGGTTGATCGACAGGGAGGAGTTGGGAGTTGAGAGGAGTTTGAAATTGTTGAGTGTGTTATGCAATAGCAAGTGAGTCTCTTATTAAGTCTAAACGCTTTCTAACTTTATATAGGGTGTACCTAGCAGTGAATTCAGCACCTTCCTTCGGGATGTGATACTGATGAGATTGTCTATGGTAGCACAATGGGTATGATGGGAGGAGTTTGTAATTGTTGAGTGTATTATGCAATAGCAAGTGAGTCTCTTATTAAGTCTGAACGCTTTATGAATTTGTGTGGGGTGCGCCTTGCAGTGGATTCGGCACCTTCCTTCGGGATGTGATGCTGATGAGATTGTCTATGGTGGCACGATGGGTGTGATGGGAGGAGCTTGTGATTGTTGAGGGTGTTATGCGGTAGCAAGTGAGTGGTGCTAGATAGGCTGGGATATATAGCTTCCTAGGAACTTGGGATAAGGGATTGATTGGGGTGGGAGTATGTACATTCCTAGTACCTTTTCCAGATAGGCTTAACGCAGATGGGCCCCTGTGGCTCTTATTAAGCCTTAATACTTTATGACTTTACTTTATGACTTTTATAATAAACGTGTTGATGATATTAGATAATGAAATCTTGGAATAAGGTAATCAGGTCCGAAGAAATATGCTTTACTTCCGTGATCATTTCAGGGTTCAGAAATGTTTGGGATATGCCCTTCATCCTCGGCATCTGAGAATTTGTATTCAGTGCAGATGACACCAGAGAGAGACATTTCAATCTTGGTTGCCTATGCTTAACATGGTTCGTTTCCGTTTTTTGTAGCTAATGTGTTCTTCCAAAATAATACGTAGCTTATTTGTTTCCAATAACCCTTGCAATAATTGCAACAGCAACCCACGATTGTCCTGTCAACGTTGGTGTCCGATTGATGTCCTGTCATAAGCGGGCATATTAAATTAACTGTCATCTTGTTATGTTTGGTGTTCCTCCGCAATCATATCCTTGATATTAACATGTCCTCGACCTACACCATGACATTACCCTGTCTGCTAATTTAATACGCAATATGGTCATTTTTGTTTTCATCACTCACTTTCTCAAGTTAGCTGTGTCAAATGAATATATTTTGTTATGTGTCTATATTCAGACTTTGTTTTGCCTCCTTCCTCCATTTTCTTATCATGGTCTTCCATGAAGCGTTACACGAACTTTTTTGTTCAATTTTTATTGCGGTGGTTTCCATTGCGGTGGCAAGTAATTGATTTTGTACCTGGGAGGCAAACCTAAAACTGTGAAATTCTGCCGGATCCTGCACAATACATGCTTTTAGCCCTGCGCGTACGCTCGGTCTGTGCTCGTCAATCCTTTTACATTTTCCCCTCGCTGTCTCTCCAGCATAGCCAAACCATTTGTACAGACCTCACATGGGTTGCTGGACCCCTGTGCCGTGCCCCTCTCACCATTGGGTTCATTTTTAATTCAGGTGTTCGCACAGCATGATTGCAAGCCAATTTCATCGAGATGCTACAAACCCAAAGGTGAGAGCAGCGTTGACGTACATCTGCTACGACCTGCCCAAACGTGGTGTATGCTTAGGAGACGGATAGGGATTTGTCTCGCAGGATTTACAAGAACAAACGGACTATGTGTTGAAAATAAAAAGGTTACGGTCTTTTGCGAAGCTAGGGATTTCAGTCGTTTGCTGGACTTGACAGAGATGATTTTCCATTCCGAACACAGCATGCAAAAACGCATTGTGTAATCTGCTTTCATTGATCAAGTACAGTCTACGCGAATAGGTATGTCGAATAGGTAGCTTCCTTTAACAACGTAGTTTCTGACATAATTATGAGGTTTACAACTCACCACATACATGCATTTACTTGTTGTGGGTCCCGCTCAGGTTATTTGCGTATATATATATATATATATATATAGATATATATATGTATATATATTTATGTGCATATATAATATATATATACATATATATATATATATATATATATATATATATATATATATATATATATATATATATATATATATATATATAGATAAATATATATATATAAATATATATATATAGATATGCATTAAGAGGGGTCTTGCGTTCTTCCGACACGTCGACAGATTATATCCCAAGTGACTTTTGATTTTATTTTATTGTGACAGATTATGAACATTTGCACAATAACTTCAGCGGATCACAAGGCAGAGCGGAGTGTGATAGTGAGGCAATTTCTGGGCACGAAA
This sequence comes from Ashinkailepas kermadecensis, assembly GCA_034440615.1. NCBI lineage: Eukaryota > Metazoa > Arthropoda > Thecostraca > Neolepadidae > Ashinkailepas > Ashinkailepas kermadecensis. The sequence goes on along the minus strand of JAOTOM010001675.1, from coordinate 68,863 downwards.
GTAACTAAAAGTATACAAATGAACATGGAGTCTAGGAATGATGAGATATGCTGGATTTACATAGAGAGGAAGTAAAGAAATGTCCTGCTCTCCGCAAAGGAGCCGCGAAAGCCTGTGAGAGAGAGAGAGAGAGAGAGAGAGAGAGAGAGAGAGAGAGAGAGAGAGAGAGAGAGAGAGAGAGAGAGAGAGAGAGAGAGAGAGAGAGAGAGAGAGAGAGAGAGAGAGAGAGAGAGAGAGAGAGAGAGAGAGAGAGAGAGAGAGAGAGAGAGAGAGAGAGAGAGAGAGAAGAGAGAGAGAGAAGAAGAGAGAATAGAGAGAGAGAAAAAAAAAATATATATATATATATATATATATATATATATATATATATATATATATATATATATATATATATATATATATATATATATATATATATATATATATATATATATATATATATATATATATATATATATATATATATATATATATATATATATATATATATATATATATATATATATATATATATATATATATATATATATATATATATATATATATATATATATATATATATATATAATATATATATATATATATATATATATATATAGAGAGAGAGAGAGAGAGAGAGAGAGAGAGAGAGAGAGAGAGAGAGAGAGAGAGAGAGAGAGAGAGAGAGAGAGAGAGAGAGAGAGAGAGAGAGAGAGAGAGAGAGGACCGCGTTCGGTGTGATCTGGCGGATAAGGATATTGTAATTTGATTAAGAGACAAATGCTCCAGTGTCACAGTCACGAATGTTGTGTCCCGTTGCCATATCGGCGCAACGGCGTCGAAAGTGTACTAGTTTACTTTCATAATATGTTTCAAAAGTTGGCGAAGAAGGCGAAGGAATGCCTTGGTGAGGAGGTTAAAGATGCCACCATCTGCTCTCGCGCTTTTTTCTTCTCAAAAAGGGCGGAAAGCATTCGAAGTTGCTTTCATTCCACCATTCATTACTTTTTTATAAGAGCTATCTGTATCAAACATTAGCACTGTGAATAGTTCATCGCACACTTTCAGGCATTTGACCTTGACAGGATCGGGGACCTTGACTTTTGTACGTGTCACCTGTGTAAGTCTAAGTCTTCAGTTTTGCATATAATCAACATTGAAGCAGCACGAAGTCTCATTTGATTTACGACTAACGTCCGGACAATAAGATGGTTGACTGACTGCGCTCCGACGTTAACCTGTTTGGTAAAATCTGCAAGATCAACACCCGAAATTTTTTTTTTCGTGTACCTCTGAAATTTCACGGATAAAGCTACAGCATATCATCTACTACATCTCTCTGTCTTGCTCACAACAAACTTTAATGAGAGGGGGTCTAAATTATGCCCAACAATGCGAGGTCGAGATTTGCGTGGACGCGTGACAAATATCAGTAGCACACTTCATTCTCAACTTTCTCCAGGATACGAGCCTCAAGAGCAAATAGGACAGCGGCACGCACGACTTCACAGCTCCCCTTCACATCAGTCGAACACACTTCACAACATCAGGGCCTGGCCGGTCTCCAGTGATGGTCTGCAGCAGTGATGTTCTCCAGTGATGGTCTGCAGCGATGGTCTGCAGCAGTGATGTTCTCCAGTGATGGTCTGCAGCAGTGATCTCCAATGATGGCCTGCAGCAGTGATGGTATCCAATGATGGAATGCAGCAGTGATGGTCTCCAGTAATGGCCTGCAGCAGTGATGGTCTCCAATGGTGGAATGCAGCAGTGATGGTCTCTAGTAATGGCCTGCAGCAGTGATGGTCTCCAATGATGGAATGCAGCAGTGATGGTCTCCAGTAATGGCCTGCAGCAGTGATGGTCTTCAGTGATAGCCTGCAGCAGTGATTGCCTGTTGTGATGATTGTCTCCAGTGACTGCCTGTTGTGATGGTGGTCTCCAGTGATTGCCTGTTGTGATGATTGTCTCCAGTGATTGCCTGTTGTGATGATTGTCTCCAGTGATTGCCTGTTGTGATGGTGGTCTCCAGTGATTGCCTGTTGTGATGGTGGTCTCCAGTGATGGCCTGCAGCAGTGATAGTCTCCAGTGATGGCCTGCAGCAGTGATGGTGGTCTCCAGTGATGGCCTGCAGCAGTGATGTTCTTCAGTGATGGTCTGCAGCAGTGATCCCCAGTGACGGACGGCGCGCACCTGGAGTGCACCACGCGTTGATTGTCGTTTCTGTGGCGGCTCCAGGGCCCTACCCGCGGCACGGTATCGCTCCGGTACAGTTACGCCAATCAGTCTGTAGCGGTTCGTCGGGAAGCTCGGTCTGTCGCAGCGGAAGCTTCTGCTCAAGTTGCTCGTGTCCAGATTCTAGTCTACAGCCTTGGAATGTAAGGCAGGACTTGGGTTGACTTAGATTTTGCCGTTTTCGCCGTACTTTGGTGCTAATTCAGTACCACTTAAAATTATTCACACTGTATTAGAAATGATTGAACCAGTATACAAATAGGGCTTCACATCAGTAAGAGATCAATTGACCAGAAGGATTGGGTTGAAGCTCGACACTCCGCTGGGTTGAAGCTCGACACTCCGCTGGGTTGAAGCTCGACACTCCGCTTGTCCACATTGCGTCTATGTTTGTGCTGTGGAAATAAATTTATAGTCCGACCTTTGCACAATAAAGTTGCAGCGCAAGGCATGGTCTGCGTGATGATTTCAAGCTATTTATTTTACAAAGAGTAACTTTACTTGAATATATGCTAGTCAATCATGGTAAGCCAAGCTGTGTGGGCCATGCTTTTATTACATTATCGCACCATAATACACCGAGGAAGGAGGGGAAAGCGGTGGACACCCGGGGTCGGATCAGAGCCCGAGTCCCGGTCCGAGCCTGGGTCCGGGCCCGAGCCCGGGTCCCAGTCCAGCAATGTTTTCATCTCATGCAACCACACACCTCTTCATTGACAATTGCAGGATGAAATGCATCCTACATCAGAGGTGGCGGAACGTCTGAAATTGGGGCACGCCCGGGCACTGAGCGGTTTACATCAGAGGTGGCGGAACATCTGAAATTGGGGCACGTCCGGGCACTGAGCGGCTTTTGGGTCTATTTTTCCAGTCCGCAACATGGAGTCAATGCTAGATTTAGAAGCTTGGGGAAGGGTTCGGTGCCCCCTTCCGCGACCTACGTTCTATGTCCTAGAAAATTCCGTCCCAAAACTGTCCCCCTCGTAAGCCCCCCTTCTTGTGTGTCTGCATTTCCTACCTGAATGTGAAATACTCCACAGCATAAACTTCTAACAAATTCTGAGCACCAGCTTACTAACGAAGATTAGTGTATGTCAATCATTTACGCCTACGCCTATTGACTTAGATCCGCCCCTCTAAAATACAAACTAATCCTTGCACCAAAACGAAAGAGGTGTCATCAGAAGGCGATCGACGAGTAGGACCGGAAACCACCCAAAAACATTCTCCCCTCAAAAAGTAACGTTACTAGGGAGTCACTATGAAGTCATGACTGACGTCATGTTTTTGGCTCTGGGGAGTTCATTTTGGGGAAAATCTGAAAACCAAAACTTATTTGGAATCAGAAAAGGAAGGTGAAGTCTGCTATCCCAAAAGTCTCAAAAAAGTTTGTCCACCCAAAAATACAAATATTTCCATTTTATATTTGCCAATATTTTGCGTCTTCGACTTCCATAATTTGTATTTTATAATGGGTAGAGCGCATCAAGAAACGTTATTTTAAGTATACCTAGCCTCATAAAAGTGCTTACTTTATCCAGAATCTTAGATTTTAGCCCTATTTTGCAAATATGAAAACAAATAAGTCATCAAAAACGCAAAAGTTCTTTAAATGTCTTTCGTGAGTTATGTTGTGTCCCTAAATATAAGAAACCCTGAAAGCTTCATCAAAGTATAATTACCCGTTAAGGCGTGACGACTGGTTGAACTTTTTGGAGGTGACCTTGATTAACTCAGTGGCCGTGAATGATCTAACCTCAAAATCCTCACACAACATGTCAAATTGATGTGGAAAAGGCATGCAAAATTTCGGCTCGCTGCCGTACGCCGCTTTTCCCTATCCGCGAAAAACCTTAGGTGGGTTGAGAAAGATCCCCCGAGACGGCGGGGTTAAGTGCCGTGTTTTGATTGCCGTGCTTTATGTGCCCAGATCATGCCCCAAGGACCTTCTCAGGGTCAAATTAAGTCACGAATCTCGATTGATTTCGGATAGCGTTCTCCGATATAACATGCACTCTATGGCAAGTACGTTCGAGTTTAACCACACTTTTTGTCGGAGAATGTCCAACTTAGTTGTTCCCAAGCTTTTACAAGTCATTGCGCATTGATGTGACCTGCGATTGCCTCTCCTAACCTGGCCTCGTTGCGGTACATGTTACGTGATGAGATGACCCGTCGATAGACGAAAATAGTGGCAGCCTAGTGCTTAGTCAGCGGTTCTATCTAGAGAAGATTCGATACGGGGGCACGTCGAGTCACCGACACCAGACGTTTCGGAAAAAGTTGGCATCGAATCCGCCCTGTCGATTCACTGATGGTTGGATTTATCGTGACACGTGCACGCAGTGTTTTGGATTGGTCTAGCTCAGTTGTGAGCGAAACGCCGCGGGTAGCATCAAATTGTCAGGCTGGCGAAATACGCTCGACATGTGAAGGCTAGCTCATCTCTGGTGCTTTTTGCAGTTATCACCGATTTAGTCAAATTGTTGAGCGTTCAAATGGCATGAGTTGCACAGAGATTGTTAGAAGTGAGCCGAGTAGCTATCGGCTACAGAATCTTGTGACTGGTTCCTAGTTTTTCTCTCAATATGCATTCATTGACATGCATCAATGCATTATTTTTCCATGGAAAATAATTGTTCGAGCCAGAATGGGTCCTAGGTCTAGTAGCTGTGCAAACAGGAAGGGTTCTTACAAATGTGTATTTATTCTCGACATTCGCATATCATGTAGCACATAAATCCGCACACTCACGCATTCAGCGCATCCGGCGAACAAGCATATAAAATACATGAAGGTCCACTCATGACCAACTGTATATTTCCCGTATGGTCTCACCCCTCCAACCCCCCCCCCCCCCCCCCCGCACACACACACACACCAATAACACCGTGTTATCGAGCCCTGACATGAAAACAAAACCGTCGCTGCCATAACTCGTCAAGGCAAAACAAACTAACAGCCTTTCGATAATTAAGTACAAACCTTTCTCCCAAGATAGGTTGGTGGCCAAATGTTGCGGGCACGGCACGAGACATCACAGAGAGAAGAGGAACAAAACAGACAATTTTGAGCATTGACAGTCGTTCGATCTCCACAAACATGCACACATATCACTGGCATTGCAAAAAGCCCCCTGCACGGAAACGCGCTCGGAATCTCACGACGGCTTCCGACATGCAGCTCGGACATGGTATGGCATCACTTCGTTGAACGGACGTGACATCTCTGACACGTGACATCTCTGACATGTGACATGATGCATGTGATATGACATACCACATATCATATGATACGCTATGTAGTGCATGGCATGTGGCATGTCACATGCATAGTACGTGATATCTGATGTGCGAAGACGTCACTGTGTAGCGACGTCACTTCCGCTCAACGATGGGTGCAAGGAGCCAGGCAGGGGCAGATGGCGTGGCTCGGGAGACATGCTTCTATCTATTTGCACCTCTTTTGTGCCAACACCTACCCAGACCCGGCGTGCTCGTCATGAACAAACGTAATGTACCCTTTGGCCAGACTCCTCAACGGACCTAGATCGAGGCCCTGTCCGCTCAACGAATGGATAAACGCTAGGGCTGCCCTCATTCTGGCCCAGATGGAATGGCCTGCTCGTTCGGTAGCTGCTTTTATCCTGCTAGCCCAGACCAAAACTAATGGAACCTTCCTATTCAATAGAACTTCAGATGTGAGCGCCTCCAATCAGCTCCGTGGTGATTGGCTTTTCAACCACCGACCGGCTTTCACTCGCGTGACGCCAACTGCACAAGAGCAAGTCTTCCGCACAGCAAAGCCAGACTGGCTCTCCTGTAAAGCCACGGGGCTGTGGACGGTGGTCGGTCGTCTCGGCAAGAAGTGCGAGGATGTAGCTGGTAGGGGGTTACCCGACATCGTTCCCAGCACAGGTGGACGCTGCCTCAGAACTGGCTCGTCTTCTTGTGCAGGAAGATGGGGTTCTCGAAGGAGGACAACATGGACCGATCGCCGCCGAAGCCTCGATACCGCAGGCACAAGAACGCCGACAGCAGCGACGAGATCACCAGTATGGCCAGCAGCACGATCAGCGTCGCCGCGAAGCCGGGCATCGACATGCAGATCCGGTGCGCGTCGGCGTCGACGGGGAACACCACCGTCTCGGTGGCGTTGCCGGCGGGCGTCTCGAGCGCGAACGCCAGGTCGCGCGTCGACACAACCTGAATGACCCGATCGATGCCCACGTCCTGCGCCTGAACCGAACGTTGCACGCGGCGTTTGTCGCGCGGTGCGTCGTAGCCCTGCGCGGCCGGCGCGTCGTAGCCGCCAGCCGGTCGCGGCTCGATGGCAGGTCGGCACTGGTCCGAGCACTGGTACCGGCAGATCTGGATCGTGCACTGGAAGTGCACCTCCATCGAGTCGGGGAACTTGAACGCCTGGAAGTGTGCGTACGACAGCACGGACGCGGACGCGCCGAAGTTCTTGATCTTTGTGAACTTTGACATGAGCTTGGGCCGTGTGATGCAGCCGGCCTGGTCGACCAGCTGGATCGGCGCGCGCTTGCCGTCGTGCGCCATGCAGTTGCGCACCAGCATGTCAAACTTGTTGTCGTCGTCCTTGATGGCGAGTACCATGGTCATCGTCTGTCCGATCTTCACCAGACCGGACACCTCCGCGGCCCACGGGCCCTTGCCCACCTGGATTTGCATCCAGCAGCCGACGTTGTCGCCAGCAAAGTCGGCCCGCACCACGTCCAGCATGTCCACTGGGAACGGCCGGAACGTCACCGCCTTCTCATACTGATTGTGCCATGTGCAGCGCAGTTTGCGCGCCTGGTCCCATACCTCCTGCACCTGCGGATCGTATTGGATAATGATGGTGTTCTCGAAGAAGGAGCCGGAGCCCGAGTCGGAACCGTAGCCGTACAGGCCGTTTTCGGTGTTGCCGGTCGTGCCACAGGCGTTGATGCTGATGTCGAAGCGGGCATCAGCACTGCTCGAGCCGGGCTGCAGGTGCACGCAGTTGCCGTTGCTGTAGTAGCCTTTGCTGAAGATGATGCCCGAGAACGGCCGGTCAAACTTAACCGAGACTCGCATCAGCGACTTATCGCACTGCACGTCGAGCGACACGATCCGAGGCATGTCGGAGGCGGGGACTGGCCACACCTCGGCCTTGGCCGCCGGAGCACCGTAGTCCTGGGACGCGGCCGGAGCGGCGTAGTCCTGCCCGGCGGCGGGCGCGCCGTACTGCTGGCCGGCTGACGCCGCCGACACGGGCTCCTGGTACTGCGCCGCCGGCTCAGATGGTGCTGAGTACGTCTCCTGCACGCCGCTGTAGTCGCCGCCGGCCGAGGCGGGCGCCTCGTAGCTGACCTGCGCCTGAGCCTGCGGCGCGCCGTACTCCTCGGCCACCTGATGCGACGGCGCCGGTTCGTACGCCTGCTCCGGCTGCGCCGGCGGCTCGGCGTAGCTCTGCTCGGGCTGCGCGGGGGCCTCATAGCCCGGCTCCGGTGCTTTTGGTTCACCGTAGCCCTGTTCGGGCTGCGTGGGAGCTTCATACCCCTGCGAAGAGACGCCTTGGGTCTCGCCGTGGCCGCCGCCGTGCTGTGGGGACGAATAGGACTGGTCGTGCGGAGGCGGCGCCACGAAAGCCCCCGAGTGGTGGCTGCTAGAGCCGTAAGAGTCACCGTGTCCTCCACCGTTGCTGGGTCCCCCGCCTCCGCTGTAACCTCCACCACCGCTGCTGTGTCCGTCTCCACCGCTACCGTGTCCGCCTCCGCCACTGCTGTGTCCGCCTCCTCCGCCGCTGTATCCTCCGCCGCTGCCGTGCCCTCCACCACCGCTGCTGTGTCCGCCTCCACTGCTGCCATGTCCACCCCCTCCGCCGCTGTATCCTCCGCCGCTGCCGTGCCCTCCACCACCGCTGCTGTGTCCGCCTCCACCGCTGCCGTGACCGCCTCCGCCACTGCCGTGTCCGCCTCCTCCACCGCTGTGTCCTCCGCCGCTGCCGTGCCCTTCACCACCGCTGCCGTGTCCACCACTGCTGTGGCCTCCACCTCCGTGTCCACCGCTGGGAGCGCCGTACTGTCCACTCGGCTTCGGCGGCGGACCGTAGGTAGCCTTCGGTGGGCCGTAGGTGGCAGCAGGGGGCCCGTACTGGCCAGTCTGAGGCCCGTACACCGACTTGGGCTTGTGAGGCCGCGGGTGAGGGCGAGGCCGGGGCCGGTAGACCGGCTTGGGCCTGTAGACGGGCCTTGGTCTGCCATGCCCACCGCCCTGTCCTCCATGTCCGCCGCCCTGTCCTCCATGTCCGCCGCCCTGTCCTCCTCCGTATCCACCAGAGGGCGCCCGGGGCAGCACGACGGTGCTGGGGCGCACGGGCACGGTGTATGGCACCGGGATGGGACCAGGTATGTGGGGGCCGCCTTTGGGCGGGTGCGGCGGCCCGTAGTCGCCGGAAGGTGCGCCGTAGCTGCCGGAAGGCGCCCGGCCGCCGTGGCTGACCGGCGCCGGTACGTGAACGGCGTGACCACCTCCATGGCCGCCCGAGTCACGCTCGTCCAGCTGTGACTCGAGCGCGATCTGGTCCAGCTCGGTGTCAGCCCGCGCCGTGGCGTCCAGTTCGCCCTCGAGCACGCCTTGCACCACCTGTTTAGGCTCCTCTTCTGCCGTCACCCCCTCCACCACCTGAGTGGCCTCCTCCTCGTCAGCCGCCGCCACCTGAAACAAACCAAACGCGGTGTCAGTATCGTAAAAGTACAGTGTAGTTGCGGCACGAAGTTGGCCCACCAAGTAGCCGCAACTCCAGCTGTGAAGCAAAGGAGCCACGGCTCGATTGAGTCCTTCCCAATCGAGAACAACACTATTGGAGTAACATCGCTGCGTAGGATTGCAATCGGACTTAAGCGTGAGAATAACAGCATTACATTCTCAGGAAATATGAGCTACACACTTGTTCGCCAAGGCGTGTTAATGGTCCGCACAATCATTAACCTGCTGACCTACGACTGATCAGCCGCACGCCTCATCTCGGCCACACACACGGCCACGGGCGGCACGTCCCGAGCGTGTTGGCGGTGGACACTGGGCCGGCGGTGGTCGCGAGCGGCGCGAGGCCGGAGGCGAATGGCGGGCGGCCGGCGCCTTCCGCCAGACTATGCGGCCGCCGTCGTCCCACGCGACACGCGCGCCGCCGCCCGCGGCCTCTCCGCCGGCCGAAACGAGCGGCCGCCTTTCCGATGAGAAACATTCCCAAATGCCGGGCCGGATCTGGGCCGCGACCGAACGGTCGCTGCACGGTGTTGGCGACCCTACCATGGAGCGGACGCCTGTGCCGGTAGTGTTGGCGACCCTACCATGGAGCCGGCGCCTGTGCCGGCCGTGTTGGCGACCCTACCATGGAGCGGACGCCTGTACCGGCGGTGTTGGCGACCCTACCATGGAGCGGACGCCTGTACCGGCGGTGTTGGCGACCCTACCATGGAGCGGACGCCTGTGCCGGCGGTGTTGGCGACCCTACCATGGAGCGGACGCCTGTGCCGGCGGTGTTGGCGACCCTACCATGGAGCCGGCGCCTGTGCCGGCGGTGTTGGCGACCCTACCATGGAGCCGGCGCCTGTACCGGCGGTGTTGGCGACCCTATCATGGAGCGGACGCCTGTACCGGCGGTGTTGGCGACCCTATCGTGGAGCGGACGCCTGTGCCGGCGGTGTTGGCGACCCTACCATGGAGCCGGCGCCTGTACCGGCGGTGTTGGCGACCCTACCATGGAGCGGACGCCTGTACCGGCGGTGTTGGCGACCCTATCATGGAGCGGACGCCTGTGCCGGCGGTGTTGGCGACCCTACCATGGAGCCGGCGCCTGTACCGGCGGTGTTGGCGACCCTATCATGGAGCCGGCGCCTGTGCCGGCGGTGTTGGCGACCCTACCATGGAGCGAGCGCCTGTGCCGGCGGTGTTGGCGACCCTATCGTGGAGCGGGCGCCTGTACCGGCGGTGTTGGCGCCCGCGGTGTGGGACGCCTGTGCCGGCGGTGTTGGCGACCCTACCATGGAGCGGGCGCCTGTGCCGGCGGTGTTGGCGACCCTACTGGAGCGGGCGCCTGTCCGGCGGTGTGGCGACCCATGGGAGCGGACGCCTGTGCCGGCGGTGTTGGCGACCCTACCATGGAGCGGGCGCCTGTACCGGCGGTGTTGGCGACCCTATCGTGGAGCGGACGCCTGTGCCGGCGGTGTTGGCGACCCTACCATGGAGCGGGCGCCTGTACCGGCGGTGTTGGCGACCCTATCGTGGAGCGGACGCCTGTGCCGGCGGTGTTGGCGACCCTACCATGGAGCGGGCGCCTGTGCCGGCGGTGTTGGCGACCCTACCATGGAGCGGACGCCTGTACCGGCGGTGTTGGCGACCCTACCATGGAGCGGGCGCCTGTGCCGGCGGTGTTGGCGACCCTACCATGGAGCGGACGCCTGTACCGGCGGTGTTGGCGACCCTACCATGGAGCGGACGCCTGTACCGGCGGTGTTGGCGACCCTATCGTAGAGCGGACGCCTGTGCCGGCGGTGTTGGCGACCCTACCATGGAGCCGGCGCCTGTGTTTGCGGTGTTGGCGACCCTATCGTGGAGCGGACGCCTGTGCCGGCGGTGTTGGCGACCCTATCGTGGAGCGGACGCCTGTACCGGCGGTGTTGGCGACCCTATCGTGGAGCGGACGCCTGTACCGGCGGTGTTGGCGACCCTATCGTGGAGCGGACGCCTGTGCCGGCGGTGTTGGCGACCCTACCATGGAGCGGACGCCTGTACCGGCGGTGTTGGCGACCCTACCATGGAGCGGACGCCTGTACCGGCGGTGTTGGCGACCCTATCGTGGAGCGGACGCCTGTGCCGGCGGTGTTGGCGACCCTACCATGGAGCGGACGCCTGTACCGGCGGTGTTGGCGACCCTACCATGGAGCGGACGCCTGTACCGGCGGTGTTGGCGACCCTATCGTAGAGCGGACGCCTGTGTCGGCGGTGTTGGCGACCCTACCATGGAGCCGGCGCCTGTGTTTGCGGTGTTGGCGACCCTATCGTGGAGAGGCCGCCTGTGCCGGCGGTGTTGGCGACCCTACCATGGAGCGGACACCTGTGCCGGTGGTGTTGGCGACCCTACCATGGAGCGAGCGCCTGTGCCGGCGGTGTTGGCGACCCTATCGTGGAGCGGCCGCCTGTGCCGGCGGTGTTGGCGACCCTACCATGGAGCGGCCGCCTGTGCCGGCGGTGTTGGCGACCCTACCATGGAGCGGACGCCTGTGCCGGTAGTGTTGGCGACCCTACCATGGAGCGGGCGCCTGTGCCGGCGGTGTTGGCGACCCTATCGTAGAGCGTCCGCCTGTGCCGGCGGTGTAGGCGACCCTATCGTAGAGCGGACGCCTGTGCCGGCGGCAGAGTCCGGCGCGCCGGCGGCGGTGGCGTGCTGACTGGCAGCCAACTCGGTCGCCGCCAATTGGATACCTCCGGTGATATCTAGTCGCCAGAATGTGGCCCTGAACGGACCTCGGCACGGCCAATAACAAGCGCTCGTTTGCCGTCGCATTATCGACACGGTCTGGTGGCGGTACCCGTATGGTCCAATTATGACCTGAGAAGCTAGCAATCGCTGATCGCAAGGTGGCGACCTTTTTGGACGCCCTTACTGAAGGTGATATTCTGTTCATCTGTGAGGAAAGGCTTCAAGGAGTACGGCGAACTAGCAACAGTCATGATAATGCACCCTGGCCAGTCAAAGATCCAGGGTAGAATGGCCGTTGGTAACATGAAAAACATGTTGGTGGACCGAACCAATACATCAACTATTTGGGTCATGGGGAAGTTTGCTGGGTAGATGATTTTTAAGTGAAACAATGACGTATCATTGCACTGACGGTATATATGTGTACTCTTACAGGTGCTGCGGGATGCTATGCATCCGGTGGGGACTTTCAACTTCAGGCGAAGTGGCACGGACTGTTGATGCTTGGCACAAATCTGGGGAAATCCACGCGCTACCGGCTGGAAAGGTCCGCCGGCACTCACAGCAGTCTGGCCACAGATCTGGGAAATCCACGCCCTACTGGCTAGAGAAGTCCGCCGGTACTAATAGCAGTCTGACCTCCGATCTGTGGAAATCGAAGCCCTACTGGCTGGAAAAGTCCGTCAGGACTCACAGCAGTCTGGCCACAGATCTGGGGAAATCCACGCCCTACTGGCTGGAGAAGTCCGCCGATACTAACAGCAGTCTGGCGACATGCCTCCAGTCCAGCTGCTGTACAGAGCTGCCCCGCCGTAGAGACTCATCCTCAGGATGTGTCGGAGATGGCCCACTGTGGTCCGGCCCTGCCGGCCGGCTGACCCAGTTGCCCGGTCAGCCTACTCATTCGGAATACATAATTAAACGAGCCGGCAGCCGGAGCAAGCCCGTGCCGCGGAGCATCGGTATTGGAGTGTGAACATGACCAGCCGGACGTCTAGACTGCCACTTTTGGCCGTGTTGAGCCAGTTCAGATGCGGAGAGACACCACCGGTCATTGAACGAAGTGCAGGTAGCGTGAAGTGGCCAGCCGGACATTTAATCCCACCATTTACTGAAAGTGAAACTAGGTACAATACCCTGATGTTAGGCAGAGCTTTCCGTTGTCTTACCTTATAAGCCCCTCTTACTCATCTTCCGATGGCACAATGAAAGCGTAATGGCATGGTGTTAAAAGGAACAAAAAGCGTCTAATTGCAAAATGAAGCGAGTGGACCTCACAAAATCGCTATAAGCAATGCACATTTTTCATGAAGTAAAAGGCTCACTTTCATCCACGTTTTGGCACATGATATGATCGGTTTGTTGCAACATCTCCAGCTGCATCAGAGGGTTTTTCCGCTGTCGAGGTGGTGGGGTAGTGTTAATGTATAATGTACATTTGCCTCCCGGGGTAATGTCACTGCAGGGACTCGGCTCCGGGGTAATGTCAGTGTGGAGACTCGACGCTGGGGTAATGTCAGTGTGGAGACTCAACGCTGGGGTAATGTCAGTGTGGAGACTCCACGCTGGGGTAATGTCAGTGTGGAGACTCGACACCGGGGTAATGTCAGCATAGAGGCTCGACGCCGGAGAAATGTCAGCGTGGGGACTCGGCTCCGGGTAATGTTAGTGTAGAGGCTCGACGACGGGGTGATGTCAGTGTAAAAACTCGATGCTGTGGTAATTAATGTCAGTGTAGAGGTTAGACGCTGGGGTGTAGAGACTCGACATTGGGTAATATCGGTGTCGGACTCGGTTCCGGTACAATGTCAGTGTCAGACTCGACTCCCACTTTGCCAGGATGGGTCGCTTTCAGCCAGTGCTCTATCAGCTAAGCTACATGTTGTCAGCGTCACGACAGCATACGCGAAGGCTGAGACAGCTTCTGGGACGCGACATATCCTACACTGCACCTGCCCATATCATAGGTACATCGCCACGAATTTCCCCAAAATATGATGCCCGACATGCCGTCCTTTCCCCACCAATTCCAACCACTGGCTCGCCATTTGGCGCCGTGAGACTCGACTGTCTGGACCTCAGCTCCGCTACTTGGAGCCGCGCGGCCCACTCCTTTTCAGGCCGGGCCGCCGCTGATACAGGGTGCTGGTGATTGATGATGCGCTGTCTGGCGAGGATACATGCTGCCGTTTGCCTGGCGATGATACGGCTGCCGTTTGCCTGGCGATAATAGGTGTTACCGTTTGCCTGGCGATGGTACGGCTGCCGTTTTCCTGGCGATGGTACAAGCTGCCGTTCGCCTGGCGATGGTACGGCTGCCGTTTCGGCCGCCGGCCGCCGGTGTAACAGTTCCCGTACGGTCAGCTGCCGCGGGCTCGATCGCGGCGAGCCGGAGTGTGTCACGACTCACGCGAGGCAGAGTCGGCCACCGCCGCCGCCGGCCGGGATCGGGCATGATTGGGGATCGATCGGAGGAGTCAAACTGGGTCATGTCGAATCGGATTAAATCGAGTCATGGTTGTGCTGCACGGCTCCTGTTCGCAGGTGTTGCTTGGTGTGGGGCGGCTGTCCTCGAAGCCTGGCGTGAGTGTGAACTGAATATTCACCGACGTTTACACCTGAAGAGTTTGCACGTCACCACCCATTTGAACACTCACAGGTCCGGTGGAATGGCCTCAGAGTAACTGACAAACGATCAGTAAAACATTCCAAAAACTGTGACGCAGCACTAATTAGTTATACCACGGTGCCATTCGATCAGCATAACGCTGGTGTGAAAGCATCGGAAACGGCTATCCAAAGTTTCACTTGACCAACATGCTCGTCTACGTAGTTCTTACAGGTAGAAACTATTCAAGAGGTTTCCATCACAAAGTAAAGTGGAAAGTAAGCCGCAAACAGGAAAGCAGAAAACAGGCAAACCGGGTGTGGAACAGGGAAATCAACAGGCAAACCGGGTGTGGAATAGGGAAATCAACAGGCAAACCGGGTGTGGAACAGGGGAAATCAACAGGCAAACCGGGTGTGGAACAGGGGAAATCAACAGGCAAATCGGGTGTGGAACAGGGGAATCAACAGATGCGGAAGGACATAATGTTTATCCAAGCTTTGCTGTCGTCTCTCCGGCTCAGTAAACAAATGCTGTACACTCAGCTATGTGGCACGCTGCTGCCCACTGCCACATGTACTTCCACTCAGCTATGTGGCACGCTGTTGCCCACTGCCACATGTACTTCCACTCAGCTCTGTGGCACGCTGCTGCCTACCTCCGTTTGCGGGTACTTGCTGTGAGTAGCGCGGCTTGCAAGAGGCGAAATAAAGGTATTATCTCATCACAACTGTACCCGAGCATGTAAGTGGCTGCCGCCGGACTGACCTCGTGTCGCCGTCCATTGAAGACACAGAGCGCTGACGCCTGGCAGAGTAGGAGCCACAGGTGCGTCACCGGGCGCAGAGCGTGCCACGGGGCAGCACCGGACCATTGCTGAGCACAACTGTGACTCGTCGACACTTCCCAGCCTCACAACAAGCTTCTTGTTAGTCCGGCCGACAGGATAACGGATTATTATATTTGACTAACCCTCGAGACCAAGTTGCGACGCCGTCATGCTGCGCGACAGCTAACGCGGTGACGAGGCGAGCTGGCTGCGCCCGACCCAGGTCAGAGCAGCCGGGCCTCCGACCACACACGGCTCGACGCCGGTCTCCCCGTCGACCAGCGTGGAGCCAGCGGCACGGCGCGGCGGCCGCCGCTGACGGGTGACGGTCGGCGTGCGACACTGCCGGGGTCAGTGAGTCGTGACCCGGGCTGCAGAGGTCAGACGGCCGCTCCCGCGCCGTGTCGCAGTTCAAGGAGCCAGACGGGCCGGGCACGCCTCCTTCTGGATGTCGTGCGGCGCGACTGTTGTGCCGCAGTACCGTGCCTCGAGTGGGTGATCTACGGCTCTGGCCTTCCGGCCAGATCAAGCTGCGCCGAATCTACGGTGCGTGCGGCGGTGGACACTAAAACGAATGCGTCTATTGGATGCTGAAGTGCACAATTAGCAGAGGTACCCACAAATTGGCCATGAGCTGTGGCGAGCCGGAATTGTGGTGCATCTGCGCGTCTGGGCCAATGCTGATCAAGAAGTATTCTACCTTACTCTGATCCAGAAGTACTCTACCTTGCAAAAACGCACATATCTACTGTACAGTAATGGGAATACAGCGTGATTGTGTCTCGTTCTCTTCCATGCATGTTAGTGACGTTACTACGTGCAGTGAAGGCAACCCGCTTGTAAGGCGTAAGGAAGAGCAAGCAAATTCGAACCCTCCAGCGCCATCTTTCTCCTTAAAATCTCGAACAATACGAATGCTAACAGTACGGAATCATCGAGGTAAAATGGGGTCAGAGGAACTTCTTGGTATGGGGATGATGAGGTTAGTGCCGTGGCAGTAATAGGTCACTCGGAGTCAGCATACCATAATCGTTCATTTGGAGAAACATGGGCCCCAATTCCACCAGAACTTGACAATACGTGAGATGTAATATAGATGTGAGCTCTGTTTTTTCTTCACGCATTTGTCGCTGACGAGGTCATTAGATTGGCAAGATGCGACAAAGCACTTCGATGGGTGTTGGTGCGCATTTGATTTGTGAAAATTTGAGCACCAAAAACTCGCAAGATTTACCGAATATTGACAGAATCTGACCTTTGATCTCGCCCTTGATGTCAGTCAGTAATCCCACAGTGTCGTTCTTGGCGCAAGTCGCGACATTTTGCAACAAGCTGCACTTCGGTGTTCGTTTTGTTTCTCTAGTCTGCTCTGTTTTTGCTCATCAGCGAGGATGGTACCAACCCCGTCCCGTGCCAGCCGAAGGTGACAAACTGTCCAATGTCGGTCAGGGTTAGTGACGTTATATGGCCAGAATTCTGATCCGTTTTCGCGAACATAAGAAGCATACGTGCATTTCCTTGAGATTACTTTGCAGAGCAAAAACCTAAGATGGTAATATATGTGCCACTTTGCAGGCATTGTGTGATCTTGATAAGTTCAATAACCCCATAGCAAGCCGGAAAGCTCAAAGGCACACCTCAAACTATATTTAATTAATAAAACATCCTTATGTACAGAATACTGAGCTTTAGTTCACCAATGCTGCCGTGCATGCAATATCATGGCCGTTTAGCACAGACGTGCCTGATATTCCTTCAACAATGACGTGGTATCTAAGTCACCGGGCATGATTCGTATTTGTTCCTTGCAAAATTATGTGCACAAGTGATATGCTATCAGCTAGTTCAAATTTTAGAGTGCTATTTCAAATGATTTAGCGCCCATAGCTAAAACACTGACGAGGTGATATCCCCGCTCCGTAAGCAGGGGTTCAATTGTGCTATGGAAGACCAACAAATGACGCGAATATGGTTCATAATGAATTAGCTTAATCAATTAATACAATGTTCAACAACAGGGTATTCAATTCCACACACAAAAATGCCGTGGGTACGTCATCATCTCTTGTGTTCGAGACGGCGGCACCAGCTTGAGGTTCACGCCTGTCAAGTGGGTGTTTCGACAAGCACCCAGGCAGCAGCTTTTCAAAAGTGGTTTTAACTAAAATGATGCAACAGTGCATATGGTGGGGAAGATGGGTCAAGCGTCACGTTCTTTGACAGACGTGACCTCAGCCAGAGATTGTGCGATCCGCAGCTAATCGATGGTTCAATTTGTAACAAAGTTAGTGTCGAAAGCCCTCTTTTGAATGCGTTTGGCGCCGACGTGTCCAGACCCGACGGGTCCTGGGACTGGTCGAGTCTAGTCAGGAACGCTCTGAGCGGAGGCCACCGCCGACGTGTCCACACCCGACGAGTCCTGGGACTGGTCGAGTCTGGACAGGAACGCTCCGAGCGGAGGCCACCGCCGACGTGTTCAGACTCGACGAGTCCTGGGACTGGTCGAGTCTGGACAGGAACGCTCCGAGCGGAGGCCACCGCCGACGTGTTCAGACTCGACGAGTCCTGGGACTGGTCGAGTCTGGACAGGAACGCTCCGAGCGGAGGCCACCGCCGACATGTTCAGACTCGACGAGTCCTGGGACTGGTCGAGTCTGGACAGGAACGCTCCGAGCGGAGGCCACCGCCGACGTGTTCAGACTCGACGAGTCCTGGGACTGGTCAAGTCTAGTCCGGAACGCTCTGAGCGGAGGCCATCGCCGATGGCCAGCGCTGACATCAGCTGTTTTGACGCGACGGCCCGCAGTGCCGGGATCGTTGTGATTATGTCAGCATCCCTTCCCGCCGAGCGTCCGGTTGGCCGGTCAAGGCTGTGTCATTGCACCATGGCACAGTCGGGTGTCATCATGGTGAAACCCGTGTTACCATTGTATCATGCGACACATATAGGGGTGGAGCTGGTCTGGAGTATGTACACCGGACCCTCCCTTCGTTGTATGGTGCAGTAGGTGCTCCCGACCAATGACAGTCCGGGGGCTCCGCTCCTCCTCAGGTGTGGCCGGTACCCCTCCCGACCAATGACAGTCCGGGGGCTCCGCTCCTCCTCAGGTATGGCCGGTACCCCTCCCGACCAATGACAGTCCGGGGGCTCCGCTCCTCCTCAGGTGTGGCCGGTACCCCTCCCGACCAATGACAGTCCTGGGGCTCCACTCTTCAGGTATGGTCGGTACCCCTCCCGACCAATGCGAGCCCGGAGGCTCCGCTCCTCCTCAGGTGTGGCCGGTACCCCTCCCAACCAATGACAGTCCGGGGGCTCCGCTCCTCTTTAGGCGTGGCTGGTACCCCTCCCGACCAATGACAATCCGGGGCTCTGCTTCTCCTCAGGTGTGGCCGGTACTTCTCCCGACCAATGACAGTCCGGGGGCTCCGCTCCTCTTCAGGCGTGGCTGGTACCCCTCCCGACCAATGACAGTCCGGGGCTCTGCTTCTCCTCAGGTGTGGCCGGTACTTCTCCCGCGCGCGCGACTGGCCCTGGTCCGAGAGTCATCGCGGGAGACTGGGAGAGGTCAGACCTGGCTGAGAGATAGCAGGTGAGAGAGGTACAGACGTTAGACGGTAGACCATTTGGTTGCCAGTAGATACTATTGAAGTACGAATTTGGAAACGGTGTATGCAAGTGTCATTGCTGTGGAAACTGTCATTCAACTGGTCCCCGCTTGATTAACTAATCAGCCCGTGCACGATAAGGGAGTTAACGGTTGTGGTATTTGAGAAGCGGTT
The DNA here is from genome assembly GCA_034440615.1 of Ashinkailepas kermadecensis. Classification (NCBI taxonomy): domain Eukaryota; kingdom Metazoa; phylum Arthropoda; class Thecostraca; family Neolepadidae; genus Ashinkailepas; species Ashinkailepas kermadecensis. The sequence goes on along the minus strand of JAOTOM010001675.1, from coordinate 49,963 downwards.
GGCTTAGAAAAGCCATTAGATCTGGAACCAGATATCGCGGAGCGAGGGAAATCCTAGACTGTCATACTGCCAGGCAAAGGGAACTTGCCTACAACTGGTACCGTGGCACAAACTTGCCAACACATTAGTGTGCTTTGAAGTAGAGTACATGATGCTGCTGTTTCCTCTCACAAAATGAACCGTTCATACACTTTCTCAACCACGGACTGCCGCAATTATACCAAACACGTGATGCTTCGATGCCCGGGAAACCCAAACAGAACAGGAAACAGAATGGCGTTGGTGGATCTCGGGGAACCTGTGGCCCCACGCCGTCAAGCGCACACCGCCGGGCAGCCAAGTGGCCGGTGCAGCGGCGCCGGTTCCCACCGTCGGCGTGACGTCACCGACCGCTGATGTAATTGTTGCGGCGACGTGACAGCCGTGCGGTGAGGAAGCACTGGGTCACTGAGGCGCCGGCGACCGGGCACAGCGGCCCACGACCGCCGCTCTCTCACCCTCGCCGCCGCCGTCACCTCTGCCGACCTTCCGGCGCCGGCACGACTCAGGCTGACCTTCCGGCGCCGGGGGCGGATTGGCATCGCCGGCCGACGTCCGACTTCAGGGCTCCCAATCGCTCACCACCCATTATTAACAACACCCGGTTTGCGGCTCCATCCCTCCCACTATTCTCATTCTGCACTGATTTGGCCACGCAGGCGGCGACCCTTCGCGCCACTTGCACGCACAACAGACATGCAGACCCACCTCGGCGGTAATACCGGCAGGCGCAGGCGAAGGCTCAGCTGCAGCGCCTGTGGCTGGCTGGGCGCTGTGCTGCAGTGCGGCCCGCCGGTGGTTGCAGCCATTCCAGCGGGGAGCCGGGCTGTGGCAGGGTCCGGCCACGCACCTCTTCCCAAAGCGCATTTCATTTAGCGCCATGCGCCGAGAGAGGGTCCGATTACTGGGCGATGAAGTACCACCATTACCGGAAGATTTACCGAGCATGGGTAACGGGAGACCGGTTTCACCTGGCTTGCTTCGGCAAGCTGGAGTGGTTGGTAAACTGTTTGAAAGGACCAAGCGTAGTTTCTGTGCTCCACCAAACAAAGCACTGAAACCAGGTTAAGCGGCATTTCATTTGTTCTGATGCGGTGTACACACACCGCTGGTACATACTCTAGAAAACAGCAAGCACACAATTGTCCATAACAGCTACTGTACGTGGAGGGCATGTATCGTGAAATAAATGAATAAATAAATAAATTGTAGATTTATTGTGTAGAATGTGGGATCTCTCAGTTGGTGCTAGTCACTAACACTGGCTTGAGGTCTTCGGTTATGGTTTTGTTCACTGTGCAGTCTCCAGCACGTTCCGATGCTGTATATCGCCCGCTGTCGCCACGAGAGGATGCGCCCACGAGTTGTGGTGCCGTGTTTGACTAGCCATGCGACGAACAGCCGTGGCATGCATCGGACTGTACGTGCATCTCTGTCATCCTGTCTCATCCCGCCATGCGATCAGTAATGGCTCACTGACCGGGAAGCATAGTCAATCGCTGGTGGTGTTTGCAATCACGCCTCGCCATAGGACGTCCATCAATTTTAGGTATGGAAGTTCGATAGCAGTGACCAAACATCCCACTGCAATTCTGCTGTAGCCACCACACAAATTGCATCGTTGCTATCACTCAGACAAACAGCCGAATGTTATCGATCTCGAGGACACCGGCATCATGCTGCGATATCGGCACGAGTCAACTCATCTAATGATACCTTATGCTTATCGACGATCAAGAACTTGTCAGGTAGCACCGAGTGCGCACATATGCTGGCTGCCATTGTATGTACCAGAAATCATCGCTTTGCTTCTCACCGGGGTACCCGGTCGCCTGTCCTACGACGCCACCCGTTCCGCAGTGTTCAGGTGGCTGGGCCGACCACGGCTCGGCAGACTCGGATGCTGAGCGCTCCCAGGTGACGGGTGTCGAGCCGAGCTTAGGTGGACGGACGGCCCCGGAGGGTCGGAGACTGCACGCGGCGCCGCCGATCGGCCGCGTGATATGAATTGATAGGGGCGCCGCGGGCTAGTGGGCCGCGGATCGGCACCTCGACCGCCGGCCCTCGATAGCCAATTAGCCTCGTTTGGATGATATGGCGGGACAGTTATGTGGTCCTGAGATGGGACGGCTCCCTAGCGGTCTCCGTGGATGGAGCGCAGGAAGCCGTCGGGTCTGGCAGGGTGTTATAACACCCATGGTATAGGAGGGGTCATGGTACTGATAGTGCAGACGTAGGCGCACAATACCGATGGTGCATGAGGAGAGATCATCCATAAGAGAAATCGCGGTACATACCAGTGGTACATACAAGAGGAGGGACATAATACCGGTGCGCAGGAGGACGGGTCACAATAGCGGTGTGCAGGAGTAGGGGTCACAGTACCGGTGTGCAGAAGGAGGAGCCACAATACCGGTGTGTAGGAGGGGTCACAGTACCGGTGTGCAGGAGGGGTCACAGTACCGATGCGCAGGAGGACGGGTCACAGTACCGGTGTGCAGGAGGGGTCACAGTACCGGTGTGCGGGAGGGGTCACAGTACTGGTGTGCAGGAGGGGTCACAGTACCGGTGCGCAGGAGGACGGGTCACAGTACCGGTGTGCAGGAGGGGTCACAGTACCGGTGTGCAGGAAAAAGGGTCACAGTATCGGTGTGCAGGAGGAGCCACACTACCGGTGTGCAGGAGGGGTCACAGTACCGGTATGCAGGAGGAGGGGTCACAGTACCGGTGTGCAGGAAGAAGGGTCACAGTATCGGTGTGCAGAAGGAGGGGTCACAGTACCGGTGTGCAGGAGGGGTCACAGTACCGGTGTGCAGGAAGAAGGGTCACAGTATCGGTGTGCAGAAGGAGGGGTCACAGTACCGGTGTGCAGGAGGAGGGGTCGCAGTACCGGTGTGCAGGAAGAAGGGTCACAGTATCGGTGTGCAGGAGGAGGAGCCACAATACCGGTGGGACAGGATGATGGGTCACAATGATGGTGGGATAGAAGGAGGGGTCAAAATACCTGTGGGATCAGGAGTGGTCGCGATATCGGTCGTGCAGGGCAAGGCGATGTAAGGTTGTAGGACCTGGAGACACTGAAGCACGGCACAATTAGTGAATCTGTGATCCGAAAACGCTGAGACATTCAGTGTAGTCCAATCTTGTGAGAGTCAAGGCAAACACGTCGCATATCTGACTCGTGTTTGCCCGTCGGATAGTGATTAGACTTCCGCATAGTTCACAGGCATGTTCAACGGTCGCTGAAGGCATCATTGTTTTGGTCTCCGTCAAAACATCACTGAAATGAAGCATCCGTAGTCCTAATGTCCGCAAATGTTGATATGCCACATGTCAAAAAACCTAGCAGTATATTTCAAATTGAAGGCGAACACAGTCCAAAGATTGTCTGTTACGTTCGAATGTAGGCTGCAGATTTGGCAACTGTTCAGTCGTGCTGGCATTTGAAGGTAATGGTTCCTTCCTATGACTCGCCCTCAATTATTTTTAAATTCAATTATTCACCTTAATTATTGTGTGTTTGACAATTTCTCATGACGGGATAGTGAGTTATCCAGTACATCATAAACTATGTTAAATCACTATGATAAATCTCAACAGCCTCAGTGGAACACCCTCTTTAATCCCAAGTTGTGATTGGCCGAGGCAAATTGAATTCGTCGTCTCGCTCATGTGCGTCAGATCAATAACACGAGCGTCGTCAATAACGGAGCTTCGGGGCATCCATCACGGAAACGCCGACGGCCGGGCGTCTGCGTCGCGACCGGCCAGCGCCGGCGGAGCCCGTGCATCGACCGACCGGCCGCGGCCGACGGTCGGGTTGACGAATCCACAGGCAGGTCGACGCACGCGCCAAACACGTCTTCCATCACGGCGCGTCGGACACGGCACACCTTCGACGGGCCGGCGGTGCGAGTGGCGGCGCGAGACTGGCTGCCGGCGCACCGGCCACTCCCGACTGGTCCACATCCTATGACACCATTCCGAGTGACCTCTGGCGCGCGCGAGGCCGCGTCGGGAATCACAAGCGGCCGGCGAGACGTCGCCGCGGGCCGTCGGGCGTGGCTGTCATTCCGACGGCACCACACCGGTTGATGGATAGGGAGACAGGGGATGAGAGGAAGTAGGAGAGAAGGAGGCTGGGTAGGGGTATGTGTAATTGGTACTTGCATGAAGGAAAGAGGCAGCATAGATAGGGAGACGGAGAGATGAGAGGAAATAGGAGAGGAGGTTGGGTATGTGTAAAATGGTACTTGCATGAAGGAAAGAGATATCATGACGGGAGGACAAAGGAAGTATGAAGACTGAAGAACCGAAAACCACACTATATTTATGCATAAGATGGGAGTGAGGGTCAGGGGAGTTGGGGAGAAAGAGAGCAACACTGATAAAGAAAGTGTGTGAGAGAGAAAGGGAGAGAGGTTGGGAGGTGAGAAGGAATAAAGTATAGGGAAATGGGGAAGGTGAGAGATAAGGGGGAATGTGGCTAGGATAAAGATACCAGAATCACAATAAAAGTCATCGATGTTGTCGGTTTTACTAAGTCGTTCGGAGCTGGTTCCATGCCATCGAAACTATTCCGGAGCACGCTTTTACGCCCTACAGACCAGGGCATAAAACACACAGCCGGTGATAAGGTCAATGAAGCGATTGTGCCGGCGCGGGAAGCCCATGTTTGATGGCTGTTGGAGGTTAAGTGTATCATCACCTCTAGACACGGGTATCCTCAGGGCCCAGAGGTATCCAGGCATCCAGAGGTATCCAGGCATCCAGAGATATCCAGGCATCCAGAGGTATCTTCGTAGGCAGCAGGCCGCGCGTGACATCGCGATAAGGCATGGCTGTGAATAGTCCGAGGCCGCTCAGCAGCACATCTGATGTTAATGATGTGATGTGGGACGTGAAGCGGGACAAGAATGATGTGGAACGTGCTCTAGTACGTAAAGTGGGACAAACATGATATGGAGCATGCTCTAGGACGTGAAGTGTGACAAACATGATGTAGAACGTGCTCTAGGACGTTAAGTGGGGCAAACATGATGTGGAACGTGCTCTAGGACGCGAAGTGGGACAAATATGTGGAACGTGCTCTAGGACGTAAAGTGGGGCAAACATGATGTGGAACGTGCTCTAGGACGTAAAGTGGGGCAAACATGATGTGGAACGTGCTCTAGGACGCGAAGTGGGACGTGCCGTGGGACGTGACGTTGGACGTGACGTTGCACGTGACGTGGGACGTGCCGTGGGACGTGACGTTGGACGTGACGTGGGACGTTACGTGGGACGTGACGTGGGACGTGACGTGGGACGTGACGTGGGACGTGACGTGGGACGTGACGTGGGACGTGACGTGGGACGTGACGTGGGACGTGACGTGGGACGTGACGTGGGACGTGACGTGGGACGTGACGTGGGACGTGACGTGGGACGTGACGTGGGACGTGACGTGGGACGTGACGTGGGACTTGGTCTGGGACGTGACGTGGGTGCGACATGGCGCATGACGTGGCACGTGACGTAGCGACGGCAGTGTCGTGCTGCCAATGACGTACTACCCCAGCCGCTCTCCCAGTTGTACAAAGCGTGGTCCTCACCACTGTCCATCTCGACCGGACTGCATGCTGCCGTGACTGAGGCACCGAGCTGGGCATCGTCAATGACTTGTGGAAGCCACGTGTATGACTGACGCGCGGCCTACTGAAGGCAGACACAGTTTCCATGTCTGTGTGGTGAGATTTCCAGCGGAGTCTGGTCAGTGTGTCAGCTGGCGGCCGTACCTGGCGCGCTGCCACTTGTGCAGCCACCAACCACCGCTTCCCGTGTGGCACATGGCGCCGACACTGGCCATGCAACGGCCAATACCGCTCCAATATAGCACGTCATGTATTCCAAGTCACTCGGAAAAATGACGAGGAAGACACAAGTATGTCCGATGTCCATTTAGACAGGGTAAATGCCACTTTGAACTTCGTCCTAAATATCCAGGAAAGATTATGTCTCGCTTGTGTAAGCTTGCTCCCATTAAAAGGTGTCACCACACTTCTCAGCGACATTCAAAGCCTCTTGAGGAAATACAGTGATATTCCTAACACCAATCGACGAACTTCCGCTAATGCAAAAAAAAAGATGCTCAGCAATGATAAAATGCATGTCGTAAGACCAATAAATATCCGGGACACTGCGTTCGTATTCTTGGGATACCACATCTGAAAACGTTAACATGCGACGTGCATATATGATGACGACGGCTGATGGTATCTGCCGAGATGCTCATGCTTCCACGCCATCCAGAATTCCATGACATAGTCTCACATGACATCCTTGCATGGTTCATCATGTCATCAAAACATGCCATCACCTTTACCGACCCTTGGCTTTTGACTCTACCTGCCCTGTCGTTATGGCACCAACCCAGCGTGCGCACGACAGATCTATCCACCTTCTTTTAATATATTGTTTTTTTCATGCTGCATGGACAGATCATGAAAACAGCATCATGGTAACCCGGCCATGTGTCTGGAACTCGGTTCGTGCTTGTTACTTAAAACCATGTCCTGATGTGGAACTATTCCATCCTAAGTGCTGCTGACTGCAAGGATCGGCCCCGCTCAGCTATACTCAGGAGCGACGTCTCCCATTCAGCTACACTCAGAAGCGACGTCTCCCATTCAGCTATACTCAGAAGCGACGCTCACGTTCAGTGATACTCAGGAGCGACGTCTTCCGTTCGGCCATCCCCAGAAGCTATCTGGAGCGTGCCGGCGAATTGTCTCTCGATGTCCGGCCACATGGCGCCCACTGACACAGTTTCTCAGAGGCCAATCAGAGCGGTATACTCTGAGGGACGGTATACTCTGACGCAGGGACGGCTGGGACGGCCGAGCCGCCGGCAGCCGACGGCGGCCGGAACGTGGTTCTATTATTCAGCCAACAGTTAGAATGAGTCGACGCGCCTTAGGCCGGCGAGCGATTCTATTGCTCGGCCAGAGTCGACGCTGGCGGCGACGGGACCGACGCCGGACCGTTGTTGAAAGCTCGACCGACTGGCGCGCGTAATGGCCAGTTTCGTGCCAGCAGGCGGCGTAGCTGGCTGCTCATGGCCCAGCGGGAGGCCATATAGGCAGCCCTCTACCGCCCGCTCCAGGTGCGCCGCCGCTCTGGCCGCAATGGGGGGTCTCCGCTCCGAACAGCCCGGGGCAGAGCAACAGAGAGTCAGTGCAGCAGGGTATGGTGAGGGCTTGGTTGGGGTCGAAGAAGTTGTTGGGCCGGGTGCTCTAGTGGGGTACGGTGAGGGCTTGGTTGGGGTCAGAGAAGCTGCTGGACCTGGTGATCAAGGTGATGGGGTCGGACTAGCCGCCATCCTCTAGTAGTCCAGCGGTGGCAGCAGCAGGCTGATCTGCTTGTCAATGGTGGTGCTGCTCCACTACCGGACACTTCCGCGGAGCACTAACAGCTGTGGTCATGCCTCAGCGGCAGGATGGTACATCGGGCCCCGTCCTGCCCTGTTCTGGCCATGCCTCAGTGGCAGGACGGTACACCGTGCACCGTCCTGCTCACTCTCGGGTGTTGTGTAAAAGTAGGTCCCCACGCATTCACTATTGCCATTCGACAGCGCTTCAACGGTACGCCTACTTCAAAACAAGCGGTTAAAGCTGCTTTGTTTACCAAAGCGCATGATCTCCGTGCTTGGTGCCGCCAGATTACGCCTCGGTGCTGCCAGATAGCGTCGCACAGCCACTCCATCTTCCCGCGGCAGCCGCTTTCCGTGTTTTGGAATTGAAATCGTGTTTTGTGTTTCCAAGCACTCCGTTTGACATGCGACGGCGGAGGTGCAAAAAGCAACGAGAAAGCCGGCGGGAACTATGTGGGGCACGTGAATGCGGCGGGATACGAGATAGCAACTCAGTGGGCTGAGAACGACAGCTTATGGCACGTGTATGCTTGGGTCGATTCGTTGTCGAGAACTGCAGCGGGACCATGCATTGGCCAGATGTCGATTAATGCACCCCTCCCCTCCCCCACCCCACCCCCACCCCCACCCCCACCCTCACCCCCACCCCACTGGGATGAAGCTCATATGTTGAAGAAAGGAGTCAGCGCTGCAGACGCATGCTGTTTCGCTTATGAAGACTTTACGATGAACCCAAGGTCGGTTTAGCTAGAAATCAACAGAGCCAGAAATCAACAGTTTCACTTATGCGCATTCTAGTCTACCTTGGTCGTCAACTGTACAGCAAACGTAATTTCCGTTAGTGGGGCGTTGTTATCTTTGGATCGCTATCAAGGATGTTCAAACTTATTGTTGGCACGATGTGAAGCCACGACGCTCGTGATCGGTTTGTGCGAGGCCCTCGTGCCGTCGGCTCTGCACAGATTTCAACCGAGGCGAGCATTTGGCTGCCTGCCGACTGCCAGGTGTGCAATATTCCGTGGGCTCTGATCTCTGAGGGAACAGGTGAGGCTTCGTCAGGCAGCGGTGAGCGGCTGGAGCGGCTGCCGCTCTGGCCAACAGGAAGCTTGGCCAGACATGGGCGAAGTGAGCACGACAAGACAGAAGCGTGGGCACGCGCCCGTCCCTTCAGCTGGAAGGTTGTGCCGGGCCGAGGCCACCAAGCGGATGGCGTCCTGTACTGGACGGCCGCGGTGGGCGATGGGCCTGAGAGCCGGGTGGTATCCACGACGAGAAGCAAACACGCACCATCCGCAATGTAGCTGTGCTGGGGTATTTATGGAAATAATTATGACATTAAGACCAGATTCAACTAGAGACGGGATTAATTGAGTGCCTGTTGGTTAGATTGTGCTTGAACTCTTTGTGGGCGCATGTATAGTGAGCTGGTTGGGAATCACGGCACGAATGGGAACTCAGCTGATGCACATTGCGCATAATTTAAGATGCCTTAGTTCCTTCTGTTCTTTTGACAAATAATGAATATAATACATTGTTATATTACTGCCCACATGAAGTGTGCACGAACGATTGTTGGAATGGCATGTAGAATGGCCATGGAGTCTTGTGATGGAAGCTGGTCCTGATACGTTCAAGCGGCTTGCACATTCGCTGGAATCAAATATCATATTGCAGATGATGTAGAAAGTACCAATTTTTTCCCGAGAGTGATGTACAAGTTAGCAAGCACTAGCCATGACATTAACATCATCAAAGTTCAATTGTGGTGGAATGGGTCCAGCGTATGGCTTATCTCTCATCGCACTTATTTTTTTTAGTATAAAATAATAACAAAAATTACTGGTAATCATTCCCGTGCAAAGAATGCGACCAATTGGCTCGATGGGATTATATCTGAACAGGTAGAGGAGTGGAATGTTATGTACCATCATCTGGAAATATTTCGCACACCGCATAAATGAAGCATCACTTCTAATAAGCGGTCAAAAAAGTGAGCAAGTCTTTCGTTCACTGCATTCAGCGAAGCCGGGATGCTTACCATAACCAGCAGGGCGATGATCAGTACTCTCCGGAGAAGCATGGTGCTGTTTTGCGGTCCTGAAAAACATCGAAGAAATATAATTAATATTGATCCGTGCATGATTTCATGTGATGATAGTTAAACTTTACAGCACTTTAAGTGTAAGGTTGTAGTACCATGCAACGTTTCCTGTTTGCAGTATTGTTCTTTTTGGGAAGCATCAGTCTCAAAGCGCTTAAAAACATCACTGGTACTTTACTAATTTGCAGCAATAGCTCTTTTCCCAGCTCGGTTGGCGACCAAGCGAGGTTCCAGCCACTTCGGGTTAGCTACCTGATCAGCTTCTCGCCGTCCGGGTCAGTCATCTGATGACCTTTCCGGCCATTCAGATCAGCTATCTAGTGACCTTGTTAGCAGGTCCGGTCGATCACCAGGCGACTTTGCTCCGACCGAAGCGTGTTAGTCAGTCGATTCAGTGACCTCATAAGTTGTCCAGTGGCATTCTCATACAATTGAATATTCCGACTATATGTAAGGATGAGGATTCAAATTCCTCAAGACACCTGTTCCATTTGCAGGTGGTTTGTGTCGGTCGCTGTGTCTGTCAGGCGCGCTGATGACACAATGCAATACGTCGATGGTTTTGATACTAACAGTTCGTGTTAGTTACAAGATACCTCACTCCCATTGCTATTCATTTATCCCGGAGACGCAACTAGAAAAACAATTGAAATGAACGGATAGAGGAAAAAATTAACAACTAATTTTGTGGCATGTGAAAGAGAATGCGCATACAGCATATTGGGTTTGTAATCTTTGCGTTTGCACGCTTCGTGTTGCGAGATTACATCCAGCTGGTGCAGACGTGGCCAGCGCCAGGTGATCACCTCCCAGCGTAGCACTTACGTTAAGTGCTCAATCGAGATACCAGCACATGACTCACAAATGCAAGCAGCGTTTACAACGGTTATGAACAGAACGACGTGAGAAAAAAAAACGAAAATCGTCGCTTCGACACAAAATCGATCACAGATTTGCTATCGAACTTGGCGTCGAAATGACGAGTTGGCAACAGTTGCAGGCGAGTTGGCAACAGTTATCAACCTTAGCATAGAACCAACGCTGTATATCGATTTGACGCTTTTGTTTATTAGCGTTGAAAACGTGGCCACATAGCATTCCGGCCATACAATTTGAACTTGGACAAATCAACAAATATTGGGGAAAGCAGCATGCATGCCAAATATGGCTCACATCCAGATGTGTAGCAGTCATAGGGCTGGTTTAGGTATACTCGATGTTCCCGGCGAATAGTTGACTGCTGTGCAGAATAATGTGCGGCTAGCGATTGACATCGGCGTCAAGTTATGGCATAGTGACATTAACTCGTGCCACATATTATTGCATCAATTGGTTGGTAAATAATAGTACTTCACCACTAACAAAATTTTCACGGGTATTTTGGTGCTTCGTTTGCTGTGGGCTGTGGGCTGTTGTGGTCTAGCGCTGTGGGCCTTGTCCGACGCCCATAGGTTTTAAGTGTACAGATTGAATGTAAATTGTAAATGTGGAAGCAATGTAACAATTAAATGCAAAACTTGGATAATAGAAAGCCATGTAGCATCAGTTCATAGATATAGAGCAATGCGAAGTGATATAAAACGTATTGGATGAGAACGAAGAGAAACACGATGATGATCGTGAGTGGAATCCGTTTTGTTATTCAATGACACGCCCGCGTGTCGCTCGAAATGCTCTTCAAACTGAATACATGCATGGCACCACAGCCGCTGGACTGGAGGGAAACTTGCAAATTAGCAACCACATCCTGTCGATGGTCGGCTAGAAACTGGGCCTGACCTCTGTCAAACTCCCCACTTCCGAACATAGTGGCGCTCGACAGAGAGCGGGCTGCTGCTTCTTCTGGGATGTTACCGCTTTGCCAATGAGGCCGGCACACCTCCAGTGGTCGCCAGTGGCGGACGATGAGCGATGGGGCCAGCAGGTCAGAAAGAGAGACGGCGCGACCCACTCGGGACTGGTGGGCCAGTCGGTGATATCTGAGTGGGTCGGCGAATTAAACAGTACAGCATCCATCCAACACCGTGACGGTTAGCCGATGGCCCAAGCATCGCCGCCCCGCCGTCTCTCGAGTAATCAAATCAACACGTATAGTAAAATGTAACATATTACTGACATGACTGTCTCTTCTGGAAAATGGACCGACTACATGTTGATTGCACTAGGATAGCACGACAGGGGTGACACAAGTGCATTTCAGGGTACGTGAAAATGCTAATCACATTATCGCTACGGAACACTTTCCGACGGCGATAAATGGATACCATGCTTCGGAAGGTAGCAAATGTTCCACCACCTACCCCCCTCTCTCTCTCTCTCCCCCCTCTCTCTCTTTCTCTCTCTCTTACTCTTTCTCTCTCTCTCCCTCTCTCTCTCTCTCTCTCTCTCTCTCTCTTATTATCTATCTCTCACTCTCTCTCTCCCTCTCCTTATCTCACTCTGTCTCTCTCCCCTCTCACTTTCTCATTTTTTTATGCGTGAGCTGAAACCACTCTTAAACACGGTCGAATGAAATATGAATCAGCAGTGTACAATTTTGAGCAAGGCACGTTGTTTCCTCCTACTCTGCTTCGGATTCTAGGCTGTTCATATGAAATACGTGGCGGAGTCTCAGCACCGTTTGCTTGATTTTGGTTTAATGTAAAATCGTCCTCCACGAGGAGGAAATAGCGATAGGCTCGGACTGGCGGGAACCCATGTATTCATGGTATACTGTCGTGCGTTGAGCAATAGCATGTGTAGTATTGTCACTACACTTCCAATATGCTTGCAGATGTAAGTAGAATTTGCTCATCATGGGCATGCGAAGTGCCCATATGATAAGAGATGCGAAGTGCCCATATGATGTATAATTCGAATGCGTTTGATGATAAGGCATGCAAGATTAAACTTAGAAGCGACATTGATTTATTGCTTGGTGACATCCGGGTTGCCAAGGTACTGATTCTTGCGCTTTGCGTATCATCCTCTGCTTCATTCACACAAACAGATGTTGGATGCCAATATCGATTATCGACTGTTAATGACATGTCGATCAAATTGTTTGTCCTGGAGGAATGGGATGCTATCCGTGTTCAGCCTGCGATATGTATGGGATGTTACCACATGAATAATAGAAGTAGGTCACCGTGACGTGCATTCAATAATCAATCGATCTCGTGTGTGTGTAACCTCGTGTGTAATGATGAGTTTTTCGGGATGACCAACATAGCAATTCACTGATTTGCAGATGCGCATCACTTTTATGAAACGAGCCGCCATCCAACAGGCTGGCTTGCATCCTGTTTCCATCTGTCTCCATCTGTCTCCACGAAGCGGTGACGGCAGGAGGCGCCAGCAAAGGCAACAGCGGGAGCGCGACACTCACCTCGTGGGTCACGGCGCCGCAGGCACTTCACCACCGACTGCAGGCGCTCGGCAGGCGAGTCCGACCAGCTCCGACCAGCTCCGACCAGCTCCGACCAGCTCCGACCAGCTGCGACTAGCCACCCACACCGCGACACCGACACCGACACCGGACTCGCCGCGCGTCGTCGCTCGACCCGGGCCGGCAGGCGTCCGCTGAGCGGGAGCGCGCGCTGCTGCGTGGTTGAGGCTGCGACCTCGGCCGACGACTGAGGCTGGCAGAGCGGTGGCGGCCCGCCTCGCTCGGCAGACCTAGTTCGGCCGACCGCAAGCCTCGGGCCTCGGGCCACCTCGGGCCGCCCACCTGCGCCGCTGACGACGGGTCACACCGCGCCGGAAGCGGCGCAGATCGATGCTTGGGCAGGCTCGACGGCGGTCCGAGTGGCGGCGAGGCTGCGCAGGACACCGGCTGCCACTCGAAGGACGAGGCACTGTCGCGGAGGAACCGCCCTGCTGGCGCTAGTTGAGATACTGCTCCGTGGGGTGTTCACCGACAGCTGGAGGGTTTGCCATCAGAAAGAGCAACTACGTGCTGAGAAGTCGTAATTGCTAATTGCTTCGTAATTTATGAGCACGTCGACGCTTGGTGATGGGGTGATGGTCTGTATGTTTTTACCAGAATACTGGATGTGCAAAGAACATTAACAACACAAGGGAAAATTACAGGTGCCCTGAGGTACGTTTCCTGAAGGAATTTAGTGTTCGAGTCTGACAGACAGAGGTCAAGAAAGTCGCCAACTTGCCTACGCTGGTAGGTAGCAAGATTGGCCCTCAATATTTCACCCAAGTAGCAATTTATCCATGACGTATTGAAATAAAAGAAGTACTTGCACGAATGCTTTCCACAAAAACTAAAAACCAGTTCCACACTAACTGGTTGCTTAATTAATACAGTAGTATTTTGGTACTGAGTATCCGTTTACGAACCATATTATTCCAAGACCCGTCTCTATGTCATTGTATAGAGAAGGATGAATCGCCAACGCGTACTTCACCAGGTAACAAGTGCTGGTAGCTTTGATTATGTTATTGGGCGTGATATGCACATACAAACATGTATTGCACATGATAATACATTTCTAGGCCTTTAAATAATAAATTAAACTATAATTAGTTGATTTATGGTCATATCAATGAAAAACTAGCAGCAGACACCCCAAAAGAACAAATAACGCCAACGCGACCGCCAACGTCTGGGTAACGTTACTTGAGGTAACGTTACAGTTCCGTCGGGTCGGCTATTTCAGCGCCGCCGCCCGCGGCCGGCGTGGCGGACTGGTAAAGCGTCGCAATATTATTAGAAGGTCCGTGGATCGAATCCTGGGCGCGGTGGGCATAACACTTTTCGTTCTTTTTGCATATAGGGTCAAAAGCTCGCGAAGCGAACAGCACAGGTCAGATAAGCCGGCGGTAGCCGGCGCAATCTGACCTAGTATGTAATATAATATTGTAACATCTTTCCATTGTCTGGTCACATAACATGGCGGCTGTAATGGAAGGATGGTGACAAAATAGTGTATGTTCATTTAAGCCGGACCCAGGTAGCAGAAAGTGCTTGTTTTGTTCTCGTAGGTAGCAGACTAGAAACATTCTTGACCTCTGCTGACAGACCTCGGTCAAATATGGTCAGACTCAACATATTGTTCATACTTCATCCTTACTCAGAACTCCTTTCATGACTTGAACTAGTTCTGTGGATTCTAGTTCAAAATAAACACTAAGCAGTGAATACTTGCTTCCACTTACGACGGGTTAACGTTTTCTCGTTTCTCTTAAAGTAGAGCTTAAGCTAGTGATTCAGTAGTTATTGTTCTCCAATTGAAAAATATAATCTGAATATAGTAAGCGGGTAACAAAATATGTGCTTTGTTTGAAAATGAATGAAACACTTGCACTTCCGGTGAAATAATTCAAATTTTGAGAACGTCAGAAGCTAGAATGTGCTTCTTGCACGCCGGCCTCCTCATGCCTCTATGCGTTCAATAGCGGACGTCATCTGGCTGTCATATCGCAGTCCCATCGGAATTTGCATGGCAAACGACGGCGAACTTAAGGTATTTTTCATATCGAGGGATGTGTTCGAGCTGTGAAGAATGCAATAAAATAATCATAAAGACATAAAGACATAAAATATCAGTGCAACTATGAGCCACAAGGGCCCTTCTTCGTTGCACTCTATACACTGAACCAGTTGTCCATCAAATGTGTTGGTCAACTCTCCCTGGAATACAGAAAAACAAGCCCCCTATTCTTATAATGATAGTCTATGCTGTTCTTAAAGATGTTCAGTGTGTTGCTACTGACAATGGTTTCTGGCAGCTGGTTCCAGTGTTCTACTACCCTGTTGGTGAAGAAGGACTGTCATAACCTTGTCCTGCTGTGATTAACTTTAATTTTGAATTGATGACCTCTAATTGCATCATGTCTGTTAAATTCAAACAGTTCCCTGATATAACCCTGTTCCTGACCATGAACAAGTTTAAAGACCTCGATGAGATCTCCTCTCAGCCTTCTATATCTAAGTGAAAACATATTCAATTTCTTCAATCTTTCCTCATATGCCAGGTTGCCCATACCATTCACCATTTGTGTTGCCCTCTTTTGTACTCTCTCTAAAAGCCAACAATATTTTTCATAACTAGAGGACCAAGCTTGGACACAATATTCCAGATGCGGCCTGACATATGCACAATAAAGCTTTCTGATGACTTCCTCACTTTTGTATGATACATTCCTATTTATTGCCCCAAGCATTCTTAGTGCCTTCTTCCTGGCTTCTTTGGTCTGTTCTGATGCCCCCAATTTTGTGTTAAAAATAACACCTAAGTCCTTCTCCTGCTGAGTCACAGATAGTACTTGGCCACCCATCAAGTATGGAGCCTTGATATGCTGCCTACCTACATGCATGATTTTGCACTTATCAAAATTAAATTTCATTTGCCATTTTTCGGACCACTTCACAAGCTCGTCTAAGTCTTTCTGCAGCAAGACCTGCTCAATGTGCCCTGTTATTGCCCTAAAAACCTGTAAATCATCCGCAAATTTCAAAACCTTACTGCTTAGGCCACTTTCAATGTTATTTACAAACATAATGAACAATAGTGGTCCCAGTACTGACCCTTAATTTTTTTTTTTTTTTAAAATTTTTAATTTATTAAAAAAAACCCTTTACCTTTCCAAAAAAATATTTTAATTTTTCCTTTCTCCTTTCTTGAACATCCGACTAAGTTTTTTTTTTTTTTTTTTTTTTTTTTTTTTTTCCCCCCTTCCCCTTTTTTTTTTTTTTCTCATAATTCAAAACAACATACTGTCAAAATCAACATCATGTAACTGATCACCTGTTGCTGGGCTGTGGTTCACAGTTGGCAGATTTGTCACATCCTCCAATGTAAACACTGATTTAAACTGCTTGCTCAATCCCTCAACCATCTCACTATCCTCACTCAATATAATCCCATTTACTTCCAGTGGACCAATTGTGCTTGAAACTTTACTTAGCTTGTAGAAACTAAAGAACTTTTTACTGTCATCATTACAGTTCCTAGCCAAATCCAATTCTTTTGCTCGCTTTGCTGCTCTGGTATTCTGTTTCACAGCGTCTCTAGCTTTTTGATACAACCTTAGATTTACTATATTTGAAGCTTCCTTAAATACTCTAAATGCATCTTTCTTAGCCTTAATTGCTTTTGTCAAATCTGGTGTAAGCCATGCTGGCTTTCCTACTCTTCTTTTGCGCCTTTGCTTTTGGGGGACATGTCTAATCTGAATTTCCCTCAAGTAAGATTTGAACTTTTCCCATATTTCACAGGCATTTAAATCGGAGAATTCTTCTTCCCATTTTATGGCACGTAAAGCTGCTCTCATGCAGTGAAAGTCTGCCCTGTTAAAATTTGGAACCTTTGCCAAATTATCCTTGATTGTCCCTGCTACATGTGCCTTGAATCTCACTATGTTATGGTCACTTCTTCCCAGAGTTTCTCCTACAGTCAAGTCTTGAACTAAATCACTTAAATCCGAGAAGACAAGGTCCAAGAATGAGCCCTGCCTAGTTCGTTCTGTTACAAACTGGTGTAAGAACAGGTCCTCTTCAAGGCATTTCCTAAACAGTTTACATGCTGGGGAGCCAACACCAACATTTTCACATCCTTTTAGATTAAAGTCACCAAGAATAAGGCATTTCCTCTGAAAGTTTCCACTGATTTCCTCACAAATCACCTTATCAAGCTCCAGTTGCTGAGAATGTGGCAAGGTTCCTGATCGGTACAAAGCTCCTATTCTCAGTTTATTGCTGTTGCCTTTTCCCACAGAAACATCAAGCCAAATGGACTCCACAGACACACTTTTTACCCCATCTGCTACTTTTTGAGAACTGAATAAGCTATTGACATAGAGCATTACACCACCCCCTTTCACTGCTGGACCCCTATTGCATGAAAACATATTGTATCCCTGGATCTCATAGTCCTGCAAGTTATCCCCAAAATACCCCTCACTGACCCATGCCCCAGTAATGCAAACAAAATCTGGTTCCTCATCAGCAACATAACACTTGAACTCGTCAAATTTTGATCGAATACTCTGAGCATTAAGCATCATACACTTAAGAAATGTTCCATAACCATCTTTGGTTTTTTCCTGCTGAGTAGCTCTATCATCTCTGGATGAGCTACCACTCTGCCCCCTTGATCTACTGCCATCCCTATTTGCTGACTGTGAGGTTCTATTGCCTATGCTGTCACTATTGGCATATTCATGAGATGGTAATGCCACTTCTTCCCTCCCCACCCCATTATCTATTTTCCCTGAAGGACATGTTCATACACTTTATTTAACACTTGCACCCCCTTCTCGGAGAAGTGCAGGTCATCCCTTTGATAGATGTCCCATGAACCATAAAACCTGCACCACTTGTCAACGAAGGTCAAACCTAACTCATTGCAGAGCCTACCCACCCTGGCATTGGCTGCCAGCGCCCTAGAGCTCCACTCAGGGGAGACTTCAGCCCTGGGGAGAATAGCTGTCACAATAACTCTGCTTTTGCTCGGCTTCAGGGTGGCCAGAAGGGCCCTGTAGTCCTGCAGCAGCTCCTCACTCCTAGCAGGACCTACGTCGTTCACTCCTACCTGCACTATAACGGTACTAAACTGGTCCTCACTGGTGGCCTGTGCCACCAGTGGGACCAGGTCTCAAACCTTGGGACCAGGCCTGGTGATGCACCTCCTGCCTCTCCTACCTTTACAGAAAACTCTATCTAAATGCCGCACCCGAGAGTCTCCTACCACCAGCACCGTCTCCTTGCTGCTATCACTATCCTGCGGGCAGTCCTCCAGTGCCTGGAACCTATTGGATGTTATTACTCCTGCCTGTTGAGCTGCTTCACTAGGTTGCTTCCCACTCCTACCACATACCACCTGCCACTCACTGCCCCCTTGCTTAGGCTCACTCCTCCAAATCCTCCACCCCCTGACTTTAAACCACAGCCCCTCCTGTGCGCTACAACTATAAATCTTCTGTTCACTAGGAATACTTCTCTCTTCAGATCTCCCTGCCACCTCCACAGCAGGGGAAGCTACAGTTACCTGGTGGCCTGTGACCACCTGGGCATAGGATGCCCCTGCTACAGACTGCCCCTTACATGTTACCCTTTCTGGCCAGCCCTGTGAAGCAAGGGAAGCTTTGAGCTTGGAAAGCTCTGCCTTAAGGGCCCTAACCTCATCCTCTAGTGCCTGCATCCTGGTAGTAACCATCCTAAAGGCTGCAGCTTATTCCTAGATTGCGATTGAAAAGTAACTTGCTGCAGAATGATTTACCAAATAACAGAGCAGAGCGAAATAACCAACAAAGCTTAGGTCTATGCTAGTTCCTAACTATGCAGCACTTACAAGGTAATCACTGTGCAGAAAGTTGACTGGTTTTAAAGAAAGAAGAAATCACTCGCTGAATAACTGCCAAAAATGAAATAAATAGCTGAAAACACTACACAAAGACACACTAGACACACTAGACAAAGACAGACAGAATGGACAAAATGGCGCTGGGCAGCGTCTCTTGGTGTAAATATTATAATCTGCTTGCTAAAAAAGAAACCTGTGAGCTAAAACTATGCAAATATATGCACAGAAGTAATTGCTAAATACCTATCCACAGTTAAGCCTAGGATACTGTCCGGTTCTGCAACAACTTATCTCGAAAGCAGGAGCTCCACACCGACGTGTTTCCACCTTGACACCTGGCGGCGAACTGAGCCACCCCATGTGAGCCACCCCACACAGTTGGATTCGGCCCGACTGTTACCTGCTGGACATGTTCGCTATAATGTGCCAAGTCTTGCATTCTTCACTTCATATGTCTATAATGTTGCTTAATTGCTATATTTATAAGCTGTCGTTACAATCATTTATCTGAAGTTCCAAGAGGACAATCAAGCTTCGCGAAGCTTCAAAAAGAAAATCTCATCGTGTTCGTTTTTCAGAGAAATGGTCTTGTGGCGGCACTTGGCGCACCACCTGTATAAACCCGGCATTTAGTAGTGTACATGAGCTGCTGAGGAAGCACAGTTGTAGTGGGTCCACAAGTTTCCTACTGCGTGGGGACTATATCCGATCTTGTGTGTGCGGCAGGGGAACCCTGCCCCCCCCCCTTGCCGTTGCTCTTCCAGTGCCTCGAATGGCGCCTTGTACTGGCTGTTCAACTGCTATAACGATAACAAACACTAACATTTCCATCCGGGCCACTGCATAATTGAACGCCGGTCTGCACAGTCCCCTCAATAGCGCAAATCCTCATCAGTCCATGTATTTGTATGTACAAATGTGAAACCCAGTGCCAATTTGTAGTCATCGCGAGGGTGGTTTGGTGTTCTGACTTGTTCCCGGATGGCACCGATATTAGAGTGGTGATTTGGGATCTGCTAATCCCCGACATTACTTCTCTGAAAATTCCTATACCAATCAGGACGCCTTTTCAGCCATGGAGTGTCAGCGGTATGCCTTTTCACATTGTCCTGATCGTCCGGCCGGATGGTGCGCACACATTTCCTCAAACAAAACTGTGGTTAGACTGAAAAGGTGAAGAATGTTATCTTCATCCTAATTGTGGTGCAGACGCAGCCTGTACCTGCACCAATGCTCCAGTAGTGAAGAACGCAAGTCACTCCTTTTCATTATTGGGCACAATTGTTATGCGCTATAAATATGCAACTTAAACTTCGAATTGGAAAGCGAAGGATCCACTTAACGTCTACTTCTATATGAGCAACACGCTTGAAGAGGTTAATCCAGATAGTATTATATTACTGAAGCATAGGATGGCACACCTGCATAGGTGCAGATGGTTTATAATTGCAGGTGTGTAATACTATGTTCCAGTAAGCTTGCATAGGTGCGGATGGTACACCATTGCAGGTGTACAATCCTATGTGCCAGTAAGATAATATCGAGATTAACCTCTTTGAGCGTGTTGCTATTGATGAGACATTTCGAGGCATTCTACAGCAATCACTTGACTTGCACAGGACGTTGAAAATGAGACATATCGTGCTGATTATAACTTAACACGCGCCCTGGAGGGCCTCTGAAAATTACGCGCTCTGGAGGGGGGGTTGCGGATTCAGCCCCCTCCCCCCCCCCTAAGATCTCGGCTCCTATTAAAGCTGAGGTAACGAAATTCACGGGGTGGATGGGTATGGTGGTGAACTCTATTGTGTGTAAATTTCATGACCTTTCGTCAATATCTGCAAGGTCAAATTAGGTCACATATGTCAAAATGTTCTTGTTTTGCTTGGCTTGGCTTGTCATTGCTATGGATTGCTATGATTGTGTTTAAATGCTCAAAAATGGGCATCAATGATGTTTTGGACATTACAAATGATGCAATACAGATGCTGGACCAGGGATTTGACCTCAGGCCACCTATATAGCAGCACTTTATCAGGTCAGCTACCTGTTCCAGTTACCGGAACCGGGCCGCCCGCCTGACTGCTCCGTCGGGCTGCTCGGCGCAATCGATTTCGCGAAGAAAGGAATGAAGTACATGAATAAAGTACGGAAACGCTTAGGTACACAATGACAAACAGTAGTTTCCAGAATGTGTAGGGAGTAACATGCAAAGCGACATCAATCGCATGACAGTCATTTGCATTTATGACAACATTCCAGTTGACCAAGTTTGGTTCCATTAACCTGTCATGAACTTGACCTGACTTGACCTCAGTAACCTAACATGACCTTGAAACTATATAGCATAACAATATACATCAATCAAGGCGCTAGTGTTGCCAAGAACACTTCCCTTTTGCCAATATACGGTAAGCGCATCAGCGCCGATTTTTGTGGTCTGGCCCTGCGAAATGTTTTGACTTTAACGGCCCCTAACTCGAAACGGCCGATTTCCGTTTGTCTTGCTTTAAACAACGCGCCGGACACTTCTAAGCAGGTACGCAAAAAATGGCGTATATCGACCGGTAAAATCTGGAGTTATATACGAAAAACCGGAGGGGTGAGCGGATTTCGCCCTCCCCTCCCCCCTCCATTACGCGTGTTAAGACAGGAATGCAAAGATTGCGATTTGTTTTTAACCATTGCACGATTTTGCATTAGTGTGACTTACGGCGACCTGGCATACCAACGTGGGTGGAATGTTAAACCGATCTGCCAATGATCGCCCACATCTTCGTCAGTTGAATGTAGTGTCTAATTTCAGCACAAATAGCATAGAAATCGGATACCCTTGTTAGCATCACTACCTATTTTGACAGCATACGTTAGCATATGTCTATATTGATATTTGATCCGATTATTTCGCATACAGAAAGATGGCAAGGGTATCACCTACGATCAAAATTATGGCTCTACAAAGAGATAAGCTAGGATCAGCTTCACATCTTTTTATAAAGGACTTAGATCTTACTGTATGGTGCCGGAAGCTTCAAATTGTTGTAAAAAATTATCCGATTTTATCGAGAGAAACACTGATGAAGAATTAACTCCATGAACTGAAGCTTAAGGTTTGTCTCTGGATCATCTAAAGTTATTGCGCAAATAATATGCTCCATAATACTTTTGTAACCTGTTCACCGATGATTAAGTCAGGTGACGTGTATATTGTGCTGGATTTGGTAGTCCGATCGAGTGTCCCTACTCCGCCAGAGATGTCCTCGGTTGACGACGATTATTTGCATTCCTTGCGATGCTGCAGTGATGAAGAGTTCCGTCCGGTACTGTTAATGGGAGTGATGTGTGACTGCTTCCTGGAGGACATATGCATGAAGCACCCCGCACCATAACCTTCTACTTTATCAGAGGTAATCTGATCGGTTGCCACATTGTTTAATACAACGAAGAATGGCTCTTAGATGCTCCTGGGTTTTAGACATTGCGTGTAAAGAAAGCATACGACCTTCAATATACCAGGAGGTGCTGAGTTGACATCAAAAGTAACGTTAAGGATTATACTTTATTACTCATAAAGTAGTAATATTTGAATATTTGAGTAATAAAGTATAATCCTTAACGTTACTTTTGATGTAAACTCAGCACCTCCTGGTATATTGAAGGTCGTATGCTTTCTTTACACGCAATGGTTGCCACATTGACTGGACAGCCGGTGTTTTCTTTTCGCAGCACAATTCTCAGCAATTGGCTGAGTGGCGACCATTTGGGCGTCTCTTCGGTTTGGAGTCGGGAAACGCCAGCTGATATCGTGTCATCCGGATGAAAATTAGTGCCACTGGAGCGCAAATGGTCGCAAGTCTGAACAATCTGGTGTGGTCAATACAAACACATCTGTCCGCCCAGAACTATATGGAAATTTCGCTCACAGCAGAGTTGCTGTGAGCGAAAGCAGCAGCAGCCCTGCTGCTACTACTGCCATGACTACTGCCTGACTATGTGGAACCATTGCACCCCTTCCTCAAATATTTTATCCGTGCTGCCACTCGTACATGCCATATCAAAGGCAACTCCATCCGGAATTGGCATGTGGAGCATCCGAGTATATAAGTAGTCAAACATGTATAGCGCAACAAACTGCAGCGTGGGGTACAACAATTCGCTTCAGTAATTGTTGTAGGCATTAGACCGTATTCCAGTAAGTTCCAAGCATTAATTAAAGGTTCATCTGATAATAGCATTAAAGGTTCATCTGATACAATGCTCATAGCATACTGCCATTTCGCGAATTAAAAGGCTAATAGTTCCCGCACTCTTCCATTGTGAATAGGGAATGGCTCTTCATGGGCTCTCCCGCGCAAGTGATATGTCTCAGAGCATTGCAGCTCAGGGTATCATATGCTATACCCACACAGAGGTGTAATGCTCTTTCGCGTGTGTGCTAAGTCTCAGAGTATTACAACTCAATGTATAGCATATCATGCCTACCTAAAGCTCTGTAGTACTCTCCCGTGTACATGCTAATTTTCACAGTATGACAGCTCAATATATTGCATACTATGCATACTATATGTGAGCTGTATGTTTCACGTGTCTCATGAAAGCCATGTGCTACTTTTATGAGCATCATGAGCAAGCCGGATTCCGTAATATACCAAGCTTAAGTATCAATAAATAGAACAGCTATGGATAACTCGAGATAGTAGCTTTGATTTTCAGCCTGTTTGAATAATCACAATCGTATTTTGGTCTGCAAAAGAGTTATGTTTTCACGTATTGTTCCTGACATCTAAGGAAGCACGTAGCCAACGCAAGACAAAGAGTATCGTTTGTATGCCGACCACATACACACAATCACGAAGCCAGCACCGCTGGAAATATCCGCTGGAGGAAAGCTTCGGAGTATGTTTTTGGATGTTGAATAATATATTTACGAGTACGGGCATTTGTCAGCTGCAGCCGTACATGAAATAACATTGTGTTCATAACCAGCGGATTCAACTAAGTTGCACTCGGAAAGCAAAGCCTTCGTCTCCCAGCATTTATTCTTTAATAAACATGAGAAGAAAACATGCGAATACAAGACACCCTCGGATTCACACACCGAGCCGCGCTTCGCATCAAGCGCGATTCGAATCAGTGGCGGATCCAGGAATTTTCATTGTGGCGCATTTCCTCGGAGGGGCGCCTTCGACGGAATCTTCGTGGAGCGGAGGAGGGTGTGCTCGAGCAAATTGAATGTTTTCATACCTTCTTGTATCAAGCGCCTTTTCCTCTGAAAGAGGCATCCTTGGCTAACAAAAATATACATTGAGCGTCGGGATGGTGCACACAAGTCTTCCCGAAGCGAAACCTTTCCCGGCTGGAAAGAAGCCACCTTTCCATGGGGGCACATGCCCCTAGTTCCCCACGCATCAGCCTCTATATCCGGTGATGTATATAAGCTACGCGCCACGCTAAGCCGTGGTAATACAGAGGCTACACCATATTCCGCCACACACACACACACTGGTTTACCACTGAAGTAGCAGACACTCACGGATACTTAGGTCACCACACCACACAAAGCCAGCGAGAATCTTCCCCTGCATTTCCCCACCCTACGTGTTCCTCTGCTCAAAAGCTGACTCGGAAGCCTGCAGATATGCCATCGCCGCCCTGTATTAGAACACTCGGAGGCCACAGACATGCCATCGCTACCCTGTATTGGGACACAAACGGGCTGTGTTTGTGCCTGTAGCCGCCAGCAGAGGGCTGAAGTGGGCACCGCTGCCCTGTATTGGAACACAGGCGGGCTGTGTCTGTGCCTATAGCCGCCGGCAGAGGGCTGAAGTGGGCACCGCTGCCCTGTATTTGACCACAGGCGGGCTGAGTCTGTGCCTGTAGCCGCCGGCAGAGGGCTGAAGTGGGCCAGTGGTGTGCGGTCGCCACAGGACGGCGTCAGCTGGGCGGCCGGCGTCATCAAAACCGAGCCAGTTATCAGCCGCACCGCCCACTGTTCACACACGGCCGGCGTTTTTGTGCGCGACAATTGAAGGCGGTGTGTGCGGCAGGTGTGCGTCAGCAGAGAGTGGCCACTACTCGGCCAGCTCCAGACTGGCCAACCGGCACTGTCAGTGAACTGATAGCACCATTAGTGTTGCACAGTCAGCTGACGCCCAGTCACATTACTGGGGCTGGAAGCTCCTTGGCAGCATGGACATTGCGAAGTGTGCGTTTTTTATTGGAAGTAAAGATGTGTGGACATGCGTCCTGGGTAGGACATCGAATGCAGAGTTGTCGAGCCATGTCACTTGCATGTTTTTGCACGACCATTGTATCATCCTGTGCTCAAGCAGCCGATGCGCACTGTCGCAGACCAAGCGTAGTCCGAATGGTAAAGTTGTGCATAAAAAAAGCTCACCCAGTGTGAGTATATCCGCATTTTAGTCCCGGGCTGCTGCACCATCTAACTGTCCGAATGCAGCGATGGACTGAGAGGATCCAGTGCGTGCCGATCGTCCCACTCCAGTTCACAGCACTTGTTTAGCTGGAAGATTAACGTCCCGTTAAAGATGTCTAGCCTGCCGCCCAGATGCCATGGTGGCCGACCTCATTTACTCAGTTCCCTGCTGACCATTCCAGCCGGATGCAATGCACGGGAGCACGCTCAGCTGGGTCTGCTGGCCCATCTTGCCGAGACGATGGGACCACACATGCCGGACAGCGGCCATACCAGCTGATTTGGACGGCAGCCGCGGCAGTTCTGATTGAGATGGGCCATACCGCAGAGTAAAAATATCGACTGTTGTCTGCTCATTTGAACTAATTAAACATTGCGATGATTGGCTGGGTAGCAGTTGACCGTGCTGATGAGTGCGTGCCACGCCCACACCTCGCACTTCAACAGCCACCAACCACGATATGTCTCCATTGTGCTGGCGGAAAGTGCTTCGAGCAGATTGTCAAGTCCACATAGCAGCGGGATCCCCTCTGTAGTGTTCACGGTGGAGCAAAACTCGCCCCAAGGCAGACGTCATCTTCCATGATGAATATGTGAGTTTCCACGGTATATTTGTTAGTCTCCACGATAGGTAAGTCAGTCTCTCCGGTAGGTATGTCGGTCTCTCCGGTATGTATGTCAGTCTCTCCGGTAGTGATTCCACTGCTTACGATGTATATGTGCATGTAGGCATCTATCTATCTATCTATCTATCTATATATCTATCTATATATATATATATATATATATATATATATATATATATATATATATATATATATATATATATATATATATATATATATATATATATGCATCCATGGAGTATGTATCGGTACCTAGAATAGATATAACAGTATCCAAATATCGATGTTGGTTTGCACGCTATGTATGACAGCCTTCACAAGAAAGGGTACACTGGTATCTTTATGTCGAAGACCGGGGACACATGTTATATGTCAATCCGTTGCCATTAGATACCGTGTCTGACCTCTCCCGACCTGAACTACTCTATTAGTGACATGGCCTGACATTATCTGTAAAAAACGGGTCTTTTTCATCCATTGGTGCATGAAGCTCATTCTGCCACTGCAGTGGCAGAATACGGTAACCAGTGCACTGGTTATCGTTGCAGAATTTGTGTATTTGTGTCTTGATCTGAGCATACAATTTATCAAATGATCCCACACCAATACTTTAATTATCCTCATTGTGTGATGCAGATGCAATAACAATGTTCGTATATGCGTGTTTACATGTTGTTCAGCTGCTATCGGTTACTAGGTTACTAGAACTGGGCCACATAATATGTCTGTAAATTACTTTTGAATATCATTGACCTGGCAAATATCAGTTGTTGAAGAGGAGCTGAGACACGCTAGTGTGCTTCAACTCTACAAAACTTGAGTTCAAGCGTACGCAAATATAGTGTATTTCAACATGTCAAAGAGTACGTTTTGTCGCTCTTTGACGGTGTCTTACAATAAGACATTTACGATGCTCACAGCTCTACTCCTCACGTCTTCATGTCACCTCATGTGCAACTCATGCTTTCTGCAATCCTCCAGCATAGAAGAACATTTACGATAGCTCACAACTCAACCCCTCACCTTTTCATGTCACCTCATGTATAATTTATTCCTCCAACATATAAAGGCATTTACGATAGCTCACAGCTCTACTCCTCACCTCTTCACGTTACCTGATGTGCAACCCATACTTTCTGCAACCCTCCAGCATAGAAGGACAATTACGTTAGCTCACAACTTTACTATTCACCTCTCCATGTCACCTCATGTGCAGTCCATGTGCAATCCATATCACAAACATATTCAACTCATGTGCAGTCCATACCTTCTGCAACCCTCTATCATGGCTATTTGTGCATTATGCAGCATGGCTCCGGTGTGCACACGCGTCGTGAAAACACCGACGTGTTTTGCACTCTGAGTTTTAGAGCGCGCAATGGTCTCTGTTACTACGTGCCGGCCACATGTGTGTGCAATGACTTACTCAGGGTGCCGGCCGTGCGTGTGGCCTGTAATCCACGCTGGCCACATGTAATCTATGCTCTGCAGAACTGTGACTGGGTCTTGGGTAAGGACGGCCGCTGGTGTCCGCCTCGGGGTTGGGCTCCGGTTGGGTGCGTGCAGTGCGTGCCTCTGAGCCAAGACGCGCGGACGATGGTGGCCGCCGCCGTCGTCGTCTTGGACGAGGTGTGGGTCGCTCCGTTAGCCGCCCGGGGTGCCGCAGTCGGACGCCCCGGGGGCACGTGTGGCGAGCCAACGTGCCGGCGCGCGATTACGCGGCCAATACGGTGCTTTATGATGGCGCCCAGAGCGCCTCCTGCACTGCGGAATGCGCGGCTTTCTTGTGTTGTGTTCGTACCAGCAGGCGTGTGATAGTGGGCGGGCCTCGCAGCGGAAGGAGACCCGCCCGGTGCTGAATAACATGCGAAATCGGTCACAAACCTTTCTTCGAGTAGCGGTCTGTTTGAGAGTGCTCAGTCATTGTTGTAACGTGGTGTGGATGGTTAAATTTGATTTACAGCCAGTGAATGGTGAAAGCCGAGAGGATTCTTCACATAATGCGGTGATTATCTCGTAATTCCGAGCTATAGCTCATAATTTGGCCTCTCTTATAGGAGAGGCGTGCGGATTGCACCCCAGTAACCAGTGACCTCGATTCTAGACAGCACGGTCACGGCCGAACACTTTTATTTTCCTGGAAATCGTCATTTTTAAGCAATTGGCATTTTTGATACCCTTTCTTTGAGCGAACAGCGCATCTAAGCAATGAGGTATGCCGAACTTCAGCATAATAATAAGTCGAAGGCTATTGACCTGATCGACACAGTTTCTAAGCACCTGTATTTGCATGGAATGCAATGTCCCATTGTCTCTAAAGCAATGCAATCGGTGTTGGCAAGCGATGTCACGAGTTGTAATCCATTCTTACATGCTGTTAAGTGTGTAGGGCACACTCACAGGATATTAAATGTAATTCTGCTATTTAGAATGAACTGCTAAATTGGGCACTGCTGCATTGGGCACTGCTAAAAACGTAGCCTCAGGCTTGATGTAATCGGTAGCAGTTTGTTGCGCTGGTCAGCAGGTATGTTTGGTTACGCTGGTCAGCAGGTCTGTTTAGTTACGCTGATCAGCAGGTATGTTTAGTTACGCTGGTCAGCAGGTATGTTTAGTTACGCTGGTCAGCAGGTATGTTTGGTTACGCTGGTCAGCAGGTATGTTTAGTTACGCTCGTCAGCAGGTACGTTTGGTTACGCTGGTCAGCAGGTATGTTTGGTTGCGCTGGTCAGCAGGTATGTTTGGTTATGCTGGTCAGCATGTATGTTTGGTTACGCTGGTCAGCAGGTATGTTTAGTTACGTTGACCAGCAGGTATGTTTGGTTACGCTGGTCAGCAGGTATGTTTGGTTACGCTGGTCAGCAGGTATGTTTGGTTACGCTGGTCAGCAGGTATGTTTGGTTACGCTGGTCAGCAGGTATGTTTGGTTACGCTAGTCAGCAGGTATGTTTGGTTACGCTGGTCAGCAGGTATGTTTAGTTACGCTGGTCAGCAGGTATGTTTGGTTACGCTGGTCAGCAGGTATGTTTGGTTACGCTGGTCAGCACGTATGCTTAGTTACGCTGGTCAGCAGGTATGTTTAGTTACGCTGGTCAGCAGGTATGTTTAGTTACGCTGGTCAACAGGTATGTTTGGTTGCGCTGGTCAGCAGGTATGTTTGGTTACGCTGGTCAGCAGGTATGTTTGGTTACGCTGGTCAGCAGGTACGTTTGGTTACGCTGGTTAGTTAGTTAGTTATTAGGGCTTTAGGGCGCATCGACTACATCGGTCATGTAGCGCCCATAACAACATAACTTATTTACACGTCGATACATCAGCCATGCTAGCTAGCTAATCTTGCAGAATATTAGTCAAAATAACGAACGGTGCACCAAATAAAACATGGCAACATTCAACGTTTTCAACGTGGTGCATATATTACTGAAAATGATACTTCGGCGAGGTAATTAAAAAGTCGCCCCGATCGAACAATATCGGAATCGTCGCCTAAAACCTCACTGAGTGACAATGACTGAAGACGCCCAAAGTGACGTCTACGCTCCTCCTCATAGCCGGGGCAGGAAAGCAGGCCATGACGCACAGATATGCGGGCATGACATTTGGGGCAGCGTGGTATATCATTACCAGTTAGTAAATAAGAGTGACTGGCATATGCATGCCCAATTCTCAAGCGACATAATGCTACCTCATTGCGTGTAAAGAAAGCATGCGACCTTCAATATACCAGGAGGTGCTGAGTTGACATCAAAAGTAACGTTAAGGATTATACTTTATTAGGTACTCAACGTTTCGGCCAGGGGCCATCGTCAGGAGCCTCTCCTGACGATGGCCCCTGGCCGAAACGTTGAGTACCTAATAAAGTATAATCCTTAACGTTACTTTTGATGTCAACTCAGCACCTCCTGGTATATTGAAGGTCGCATGCTTTCTTTACACGCAATGTCTAAAACCCAGGAGCATCTAAGAGCCATTCTTCGTTGTATTAAATAATGCTACCTCGTCTCTCCTATTCCTACGTGAACACAAACTCCATTTTCCGAGGCGATGCTTGATTGCTTTCAACTTATTATCAGGTATTGCGTTCCAAGAACCTTGCCACTTTGTGAGCACCGAGTCAGAAATGGTTCGGAAGTGGTCACGGGCAGGGAGTGGTAGAGTTCGTGAGCATGGAGCTAGCGACGCACGTTTTGCAGCAGCATCGGCCAGGTCGTTTCCAGAGATGCCCACGTGACTCGGGATCCAACAATGCACCACTCTTTTACCTGTCTGGTACACACTGGTAAGACGAGTTAAAACGTCCCGCAAAATGGGATTCGACGGATTGTGTGTCCTCATCGCTAAAAGGCCTCTTAAAGAATCCGTCAAAATAATGTGGAGTAGATCGTCTGATACTTCAATGAAACAGAGAGCTTTCAACGTGGCAACAAGCTCGGAAGATTTGGTTACGCTGGTCAGCAGGTATGTTTAGTTACGCTGATCAGCAGGTATGTTTAGTTACGCTGGTCAGCAGGTATGTTTGGTTACGCTGGTCAGCAGGTATGTTTAGTTACGCTGGTCAGCAGGTATGTTTGGTTACGCTGGTCAGCAGGTACGTTTAGTTACGCTGGTCAGCAGGTATGTTTGGTTACGCTGGTCAGCAGGTATGTTTGGTTACGCTGGTCAGCAGGCATGTTTGGCTACGCTGGTCAGCAGGTATGTTTGGTTACGCTCGTCAGCAGGTATGTTTGGTTACGCTCGTCAGCAGGTATGTTTAGTTACGCTGGTCAGTAGGTATGTTTGGTTACGCTGGTCAGCAGGTATGTTACGCTGGTTAGCAGGTATGTTTGGTTACGCTGGTCAGCAGGTATGTTTGGCTACGCTGGTCAGCAGGTATCTTTGGCTATGCTGGTCAGCAGGTATGTTTAGTTACGCTGGTCAGCAGGTATGTTTGGCTACTCTGGTCAGCAAGTATGTTTGGCTACGCTCGTCAGCAGGTATGTTTGCTACGCTCGTCAGCAGGTATGTTTAGTTACGCTGGTCAGCAGGTATGTTTGGTTACGCTGGTCAGCAGGTATGTTTAGTTACGCTGGTCGGCAGGTATGTTTGGTTACGCTGGTCAGCAGGTATGTTTGGTTACGCTGGTCAGCAGGTATGTTTGGGTACGCTGGTCAGCAGGTATGTTTGGCTACGCTCGTCAGCAGGTATGTTTGGGTACGCTGGTCAGCAGGTATGTTTGGCTACGCTGGTCAGCACGTATGTTTGTCTACGCTGGTCAGCAGGTATGTTTGGTTACGCTTGTCAGCAGGTATGTTTGGCTACGCCCGTCAGCAGGTATGTTTGGCTACGCTGGTCAGCAGGTATATTTGGTTACGCTGGTCAGCAGGTATGTTTGGGTACGTTGGTCAGCAGGTATGTTTGGCTACGCTCGTCAGCAGGTATGTTTGGTTACGCTGGTCAGCAGGTATGTTTGGGTACGCTGGTCAGCAGGTATGTTTGGTTACGCTGGTCAGCAGGTATGTTTGGCTACGCTCGTCAGCAGGTATGTTTGGTTACGCTGGTCAGCAGGTATGTTTGGTTACGCTAGTCAGCAGGTATGTTTGGTTACGCTGGTCAGCAGGTATGTTTGGCTACGCTCGTCAGCAGGTATGTTTGGTTACGCTGGTCAGCAGGTATGTTTGGTTACGCTAGTCAGCAGGTATGTTTGGTTACGCTGGTCAGCAGGTATGTTTGGTTACGCTGGTCAGCAGATATGTTTGGTTACGCTGGTCAGCAGGTATGTTTGGCTACGCTCGTCAGCAGGTATGTTTGGCTACGCTGGTCAGCAGGTATGTTTGGTTACGCTCGTCAGCAGGTATGTTTGGCTACGCTGGTCAGCAGGTATGTTTGGCTCCGCTCATCATCAGGTATGTTTGGCTACGCTGGTCAGCAGGTATGTTTGGCTACCTTTCCCAGCCTGAGCTGACCATCAGTTCTTCAAATTGTACTGCAAATAGAGCCGCATACCTCTGTGTATGTTTAAGCATGAGTCCATCGGTATGGAGAGGAGTCCACGCGGTATTTTGGTTGGTTCAACATTCAAGTAAAGTATCGAGTTTCCAATTTTGAAATTGATTATTTTCTGTTTTCTTTTTCATGAATGATATAGCTGTCAACCGCATCGACATCCAGTACTCGTGAGTCCCACGTTTGCCATTGCAATCATTCATCTATGAGTTGTGCAAGTTCAAAGCGCTGAGCATCACCTGCAGGCAACACACTTGCATCGAACCGCATGTTGGGACTGACGCCGAGGGGACGGCCAGCGGATGTGGACGTCTGCAGCATCTGGGTGCAGCCACATTATCGTCATGTCGAGGGCGCGGTGATCCCAGAGGATCTCATATGATCACTAGATATTTCGGGCGACTGAGTGATGTTCTGGAGTTATGAGAGAAGGAACTGTCACGCGAGAAGATCCTAACTCGTGCACGTGCAGCACCTGCATCTGGGGCAGATGCAGGTGCTGTACGTGCACGTAAAACATCTCATCATTACTGATGATTGCAGAGCTTAAATATGCTTTATTGAGCATGCTTCCTATGTAATTATGCTGTAAGTTGTTTTTCGTGCATGCATATGGCGCCACGCAGAGATAATGAACCGTGGCTTTCGGTGTACCCCAACTGAAGCTGCCTGCTTGATTAACATGCGTGCAAGGGTGAGGAGGAGGCACTGTGTATGCTTTTGCGGGGAGAGGACCAAATTCCGTCAGTGTCTTGCAATATGCTGAAACTGGCTGTCTATTCATATGGCTTCCACCATATCCAATAGTGTTTTGTGGTGACTTCCAAATTGCTTTTGGATACACATAATTTTTTTATACTAAGGTTTTCTTAGGCTATATTATCATCTGAAGATAGCTCAAATTATCTGATCAAGTGGAAATATTTTGCTTCCTTTCCCATTTTCGTTTCCTAGTAAAGGGTGCTGCGTTATTGTGCTTCGCATTTATCAGATGAAAAAAGACAATTATCAAGTGATATTAAGTCACCACAAGCCATGCTAGATAAGGTCAGACCACGCTGAATACATTGCAAACGACCAGTCCCTTTGATTTGACTCGGATTGGTGCAAGATCATCTGACTGGTTGCTGTGTCTACCTCGGTCTAGAGAGTTCCCCACGCCCCGGCCACGCCTGAATATCAATGTTGCCGGCTAGCTAGTTTTAGATGGCTTATGGAGCGTTACGCAATTCGTTGCTCATCAGGGTCGGAGATATTTCACTTGATGTGTGACTTGGGTCCCGCTCTGGTGGCCGCGACTGAATGTGTGATGCACAAGTGGTGTAGGTAATTACGCTCAGTGCATGAATAACTGCTAAATGGTTTTCAGGTGTGCATGTACTTGCATCATATCGTGAGAAGGGATTATCCGGAATGCATCATGTAGCTTCCCTTCCACAGCATGCTTGCTCGGTGTGCGCTGATTGCATGGAAATTCCAGATCGTCCAGACGCAATGCCGTGGGATAGGTGTAGACTGAGACCTGCCCCTGGACTGTTGAATTGGACTAGTCTTGTGATACCGGGAGAGAGTGGGAGCACCTCACCACGTTGTGATGAGCATGGATCGCAGAAAAACGAGTGGCTCCAATCGCCACCACCTTTGACTTTCGGATTTCGGATAGCCATGCCGCTGTTCCTCGCTCTGACTCTCACTGCAGCAAACACAAATGTGACCCGCTGACCCGCGGCCAGATCACGTGACGTCTTTTCGCGACCGTCGGATGCGGTGGCAGTCGAAACACTCTTACCGCACATCCCTTCACGTTGCATACGCGCGCCCGCAAAACCGACACCCGACGCGGCCGACGTCAGCAAGACCACAGCGGCGCGCGAGAGAGCGTCCCGGCGCCGGAGAAAGCCGCCACTTTTGTCGATGGTTTGCGCGCGGCCGCGCGCGCCGCGCCGGGATGCGCCCAACGTGATGCAGGTGAAAGGAAGACTTTTGTGCGCGGCTCAGGCTGATCGGTGCGCAGGTGGGATCGTCGGACCACGAGCCACCGCCGACGTACGCGGGCCGCGCGTCAACAGGGCATCAGACGTGCCGGCAGCCCGGGCGGCCGCGCGCGTCGCGCTAGCATCGGCCCGACGAGGCGGAGACGCCGCCCATCTGGCGGCGCGCACCGAGACCCAGCCGCGTGACGACGAGCAGTGTGCAGAGATGAAGCGCCGGCCGAGTGGCCCCACGGCAGGGCTCCAACTCCGTGGGCCGGACACGAGGAGCGGAACCGCGGCCCGTCGCGAGCCGGGTCGGCCGAATAACGGCGCCGGTTCAATAACGAACAGCACCGTCGGCTGAACGTCCACCTGCGAGCCCGGCCTGATTCCAGCATCTGTCTCTTCCAGACACTGTCAGACACAATATACCTCGCAGCTTGGAAAGACAATAACACTCAATCTCCCAGTAAAACGGCGCACAGCCGATCGGATAAAATCTCAGACAATGGACCGGTCGTATGAACCTGCTCCACTGCCGGCGGCTGTCGGTCTCATTCCGCAGCTCCCTGGGACTCCAGACGCTGGTGGAAGTGTCCTGCTCTGTGGTCGGAGGCTAATCCGGTCTACCGCGACTGTGGAGCTCCTGATGGATTAGTAGGTAACCAGGCCCCTGTCGGCATACTGGATGACATCAGTACAGTGGTATAAACCTTCTGTGGTAGAAAGCTGCATATATCTTGACGTCATGTGTTAAGACTACATGTATTGATGCTTCTTTTGTCACTGCATTTGTGGGGAGGTCACCCATCACCTGTTACTGTGTGAGGACGCCAGTGCCCTCTCGGGGAGGCTCACTCTGCATTGGTGGAAGGTCACCTATCACTTGTTACTGTGTGAGGACGCCAGTGCCCTCTCGGAGAGGCTCACTCTGCATTGGTGGGAGGTCACCTATCACTTGTCACTGTGTGAGGACGCCAGTGCCCTCTCGGGGAGGCTCACTCTGCATTGGTGGGAGGTCACCCATCACTTGTTACTGTGTGAGGACGCCAGTGCCGTCTCGGGGAGGCTCACTCTGCATTGGTGGGAGGTCACCCATCACTTGTTACTGTGTGAGGACGCCAGTGCCCTCTCGAGGAGGCTCACACTACATTGGTGGGAGGTCACCTATCACTTGTTACTATGTGAGGACTCCGGTGCCCTCTCGGGGAGGCTCACACAACACTGTTGTGGCCTCCCAGTTGAGAGGCATAGAAAACTGATGGCTGTGGTGGATCGTATTGTGCTGTGGATATTTGTCCTCAATGATATATAACTTACCGAACTGAGCCGTGTGGCTTAGGAAGTTTTCACACTCATCCAATGGTCGTGTACATATTTGCTCCTAATGGTGCCATTTGTGCTGCTAGGATAGCAAGAAAGGCATCGAACGAACGAACAAAAAATATTAATTGCGAAAGCGACAATTGTCCAATGACGTGGACATTGTGAGTTGCTTCGAACCTGAACCTGTTGTGATGCATTCTGACATTAGTGTCGATGATAACAAGCATGTTTTCTTTTGAATTCGTCTTAGAAACTGCATAGTTCACCTTGATAGTTCATGTGTGAAATATCAATGCCAGGAAATGAGAGATGAGATATAAAGCAATTTCTAGCATTGTAATTTGGTGTTTAAAAAAGGAAGTCGTGGGATATCAGAGATCGTCGGCATTGTTCGGAGGACCGAGGCGGCAGCGGAGTGTACCGTTTTGCTTCATCATTGTGCTTCGACTCCTGCAATAGTTCTTCAATTTCCATTCTACTTCCATCTGCTGGCTGGTTTCAAACAGATACGCGCATCCATTCACAATTTATCTTCGGTCTTGGTTGATCGATTTTCTAATTGTGCCGTCCGTTGTTCTGTGCAACAAATGGCGCATTGCGCCATCCGATTTCCAGCTTCTCGGCATTAACACGGATGATATGTGAAAGCCAAGAATGGATTGACAGCACGACTGCATTACATCTGTACTGGCAAAGCACACATGCATTGGACCGCTCCGCGTTACATCGACTAACTTTTGTGATCATGCTCTAAGCGCAAGCAAAATATAATTAGGATATACTAAAAGCTTATCAGAACAATTGCACTATGCATTTTCTTTCAAGTGACAACGATTCCAGAAACAGTTCGCCTCCTTTGCTTGCTGTCCCTTTTTCGGCTAGCACGGAACATTCTCACATGTGTAAATCAAACACACCAAGCACATAGAGACCACTGGACCGTAGCTACCAGCAATCACACACACACACACACACACACACACACACACACACACACACACACACACACACACACACACACACACACACACACACACACAGTCACGTAACTTTGATTTACGGGGACACGTGTGGTATCACATGTTTATGGGGACTTGAGCTTTAAAATGACTTGCAGTCTGAACTTGAAGAGAATGCAACGTAAAAGTGATGTGAGAGCAAAGCGTGTATCACAAAGAACGTAACCAATTAGTAACTTCTCGATTCAAGAAAAGGAAGCATCTTATTCTGCCGATTTTATTTTGGGGGGTTTATGGGGACATCCCGTCGGCCAGATCAAAGAGCGGTGGGCGGGGTGTGGGCGGGGCTTACCAGGTCCCCATAAATATGGAAATGTTGAGTATGTGCTTTTGGTCCCCATAAACCGGAAAAATGTGTGTGTGTGTGTGTGTGTATGTATGCTTGGTCCCCAGAAAACATGGGAAAAATATATATGCACTTTGGGACCCCATAAGCTACGCAGCATACACACACACACACACACAGTGAGTAGTCTCCTTTTCACCCCACATAGCGCACACATACATGCAGACAAAGTTGTCAGTTTTTCTTTAGGGGTCGCTCCAATGAAGGCTAATGCTTTCTCGCATAGTCCATAGAGATTTAGGGAAGCGTACAGTGGACATTCTAGTGCAACTGTAGTGTGCTCAACCCTCTTTAAATAAAAATCAAATGGTTTTATCTCCCCTTTGCTTTTCACAATAGCGTTCGAACCACTCTAACCAGCAAGATAACAAACGGAGAACTAGCGACATGAAAAACGGCATATGGCACGTCACATTTCGCGATTGATACGCAATGGGCACGTTGGGGTACCGGGTGACTTCCCAGATCACCATAAAGTCATATTTGGCAAACAAAATCCACGTCTAGTCGTCGTTTTTTCACTCACTGTGAAAAACAGTGAGAGATACGGGATTAAAACGTTCATTTTTGTATTCCAGAATATATTGGGATAATAACGATGTGCGATTTGTTACATTTCAACCAGAACATGGCCAAAGGGAATGGACGGGGTGCTTCCCCCTTGGGAACGTACGTAATCGTCTACGAGGTTACCATGGCAGAGAAAGAGGCCAACAACACCTTTCGCAGCCATCAAGGCTGTTGTCGGGCCCCTAGGAATGTATACAAGTCCGTACATACTCTTTTACGGGTTCACCATGGCCGAGGTAGAAAGGCCAGCAACATTTTGCATAGCCACCGAGGCTGTTGTCGAGCCCAAAAGAACGTCTACAAGTCCCTACGAACGTTTACAGACGCTTCAACGCAAAAATCAACGGGCCCTCACGAACATCCACGAGCCCTTACGAACTCCTACGGGCACTTGCACGAGCCGCCGGGCCCTTATGAATGTCTGCGGGCCCTACAAATGTCGCAGGACGTTCGAACGTCTACGGACTCTTATGAACGTCCACGGATTCCTACGAATGCGTAAGGGCTATCACGAACGTCTTTGGGCCTTTACGAACGTTTACGGACCCTTACGAACGTCTGCAGGCCCTTGCGAGTGTGTACGGGTACCTACGAATGCGTGCGGGCCTTACAAGTTTATTTACCCCCTACCGGTTACTGAATCGACGTCCTTTTCAATAGTTTTGACATTCTGCATCCGGACGTATGTTCAGGTCTGCATTCCCGATTTATAGCAGTGCCATGCTCGCATACAACTTTAGGAGGTAGGGGTCCGACGATCCGGGCTCCCAATGATGATTAAAGAAAACTGTTTTTAAAGAAAATACTTCTCGAAATAAAGTGACCGAAATTCGGGTAAATTAAAAGAAACTGGAGTTAGTCCGGGCCCCTCCGCAAAATCCTTCCCCTCATTTGACAATTCCTGGCTCCATCTCTGATTTCAACACAGCTGAAGGATCAGATAGGTAAGTTCAAAGTTTCGACTGTTTTTGAGACTTCCGAAGTCATGCTACCATGCATAGTGGTAGTCATAGTGGTGGTCGAAAACATTATTTTATAGAGTCCAGGGATGGAAATAGACGCCGAAATCAATTGTAATGTTCACATTAACCCTAGTGACTGTTGAATAAAAAAGAGCATGAGGCCAAGATGGGTAACTGACATCGGAAGCATACCTATGTAAAAGGCTAGGGTTGTCCAGTAATACACGAAACCCAACATTGACCATTTGGAATAGTGAGGTGAGATTAATTGACTACTTTCGCGACATGAGAAAACAAAACCTGACATGTTCCACTTATGATATCATAAGTCTTATGACCTGATCTGACATTTTCACCTTTGTTACACTATAAGACTGGAAAATGATGCCCAATCAGCTATGCTAAGCTGCGACGAGCTTGCACGGGCCGTTTCTTCGTCGTCAAAAACCATGGGGAGAGGGATAGCAACCCCAACCCTGCACAGACGATTGCTAACGTAGGTCTTCAAAAAATATCAAACTATAAAATAGCAGGCATGCCGATGGACGGCTGTCGCGACGGTCGGCCCGTGTCCCGTCCGTGGACTTTGCACCCCCGATGCTGTATTTACCAAAGGATTTTTTTAATGGTTGTGTATATGATACGCTGATCAATTTTGAACAAAGTCCCAAAATGTCATTGCAATATTCATAACGCTTACAAGGTAATGCCGAAAAACAGAATAGATGGGCGGATTCCACCCACTCCCTCCGCTAAACGTTTTAATGAGAGACATGGTCATCTTGGGCCCATTCTTCTCGTGCGACGTCCATATGCGTCATGCTAAACTTCACCTTCACAAATTCAAGGGGGTGTGTCTCCCCATCTTCGCTCTCTGACTCTGGCGCTGGCCCTGTCCTCAGGTATGTGTGACCCACCCACGATCTCAAACAACATTATCTTCGGTAAATTACTTCGTCCACGCTTTCCCAAACATTCACCATTTTGTGGGTAAAATTGATTCATCAAGAAAATTTGCTGCTAGATATACTTCGAAGTGAAATTGTCGAACCTGGTATAAATCTACTCCAAAATGTTCTCTAGGTTGATGATGATGATGTTGATAAGGTTGATAAATCCCTGGAGCAGGAAGTACGCTCAAGCCTTCCTGGAGGGGCGCCACCTTTCCATGCGGATGGGATGTATGCCTTCAGTGCTCCTCCACACCTTGCATCCGCATTTCATTTCAAGATATTTGGGGATATTACCTCGTGTTCTGGTAGCAACAGTCCGCGGAAACCACATATCTTATATTATTTT
Source organism: Ashinkailepas kermadecensis (assembly GCA_034440615.1). Lineage (NCBI taxonomy): Eukaryota > Metazoa > Arthropoda > Thecostraca > Neolepadidae > Ashinkailepas > Ashinkailepas kermadecensis. Next base: position 10,574 of record JAOTOM010001675.1, on the reverse strand, counting down.
TACCGTAGGTTATTCAAAAACCCGATTGGTTTGATGCCAGGGAAACGCAAGCTGATTGGTACAGTGGTCGAGATAGGATACCCCATTGAAGAATGCGTTGGTCTCTTTGCAGTGATATTTTATTCGTGAAATAGGGTGGAATATGCCACTTTCTGAACATTCAATCCACATCCTTCTCCAAGAAGTATCGGCATCCTGCTCCTTGATTAATGCTTATCAAGTCTTCATGTTTCCTTTCTAACAGTATCTCGTTTCTAAATAGCATGTGCATGCTCTCGATGAGGAATGGTGATACATGAATATTTTCCAATGCAATTTCAGGTAAAGGGATGGCCTATAATGTGATATGACACACAATATCAGTTTATAGCATAGTTATTATTCTCCCTATCCTGAATATAGTTCTTCTCAAATTATGAATCTCAAAACAAATGATAAAGGTCTAGTCATAAGTACCTGTACTATTGGCTCAAATTTTAGTCTGAAAGACATCAAAAGCATTTTTAAATGACACTAATTTCATGGCAATTTTCTACATCCTGCTGGGCTCGTTTCCACATCTCACACCTAACGAAAAACCATTGTCTTAACTCTGTCTCTTTGCCCTCTGGATTCGTTTGGCCCAAGACCAGGTATACCATGTATACAGCAATAAAACATGTACAAACATTTTATGGAAGATGATTTTGTAAAATAAATCTTGGTTTTGATTTTCCAGCTGATGTGTCGGAAATTTCAACGTAATTTCGCTACATTTGTATTAATTATATTTCTTGTGACTGTGTGCACATGCTTCCTTTCCCCACTATCACCCAAAGCCATGCAATTTTTTTATATAACAATCTATTCTGCTTTTGGTTTGTCGGGTGATTAGCGAGGGTCGCGCAGTGTGTTGAAGTGCATGAAATGCAATGTCTGAAAGTGCATTTGGAGGAAGGCACCAATATGTCCTCTGTAAAGTTATCGAGGAAAAAGGTCAGGTGTGGCTACCCGAACTGCGCCTTTAATGGCATGTGCTACATTCTTGCGCGTCACCAAAGAGCAGTAGGTAGACCGTGAAATGCCTGGCCGCATACTGGACACCGGCTTCGAGCTTAATTGAAGATATTCAAGCTTGGCACCATCCTGAGGTGAGACCAGGTTCCAGGGCCACAGGTTCTAAATGGCAATTTCGCTAAGTATGTTGGAATGCTATGCACTATGCAGTAAGTAATGCCCATTCACCTCCAGGCAAAAGGAAGTGTCCCAGCCTGTAAAAGAAACCTTGTCCTTGGCTAATTGTAATCTGATGTGCAAACGAAGCATATTGGGTAAATTTGCAGCTTAGGGTACTTTCTGATTTCTTGGAATTTCTTTTTGTAATGCAATGCTTATGAATGTGCTGAGCATGATGTGACTACATACTTCCTCTGCAGATGCATACTTTTCAATTGGGAGGTAAAATAATACCCCAAAAAAATGGACTTGGAGTTGGGTGATATAGCATCAAAAGTAATGTTCAAAATCAAGAAGAAGCGATGTAACATAACCTAACCTAACATAGCCTAACCGTCCATGCAAGATAGCAAATAGTTGTATGGACAATTTCTGAATGACTTTTTTTTCTTTAGAAATTTCAAATGAAAAACCTATCCCAGCCTAACCTAACCTAAGCTAGCCTGAAGTGATTTTAAAGAAAAGAAACCACAACATATCAACGCCAATGCTTTTTATGGCACTCAGCGATACTTCTACACTTTGGCTGATGCACCCTTGAACTCAAGCAATGGACTACTTATGTGCTATGCATAACTAACAAAACACTATGAAATGTGCTGGATTATTATTATTATTATTATCTTTTTTTTTTTTTTTTTCGGGGGGGGGGGTAATTTGCCATGTTGCTAGGAACACTCCGTTGTAGAGAAGACTTCTTGCTGCTTATTGCTTGTTTGTTGGCATTGCATGTACTGAAAAATAATTGTCTAATTTAATCTTCAGCGAAGATTTTGTGTGGGAAGCCTTGGAACTACTGTGTCCAAATCCATACATTTTTGGTAAAATGACCCATGACTAAAACAGATTTGCAACGTAGTCAATGCACGCATATTTATGTGCATCTATATCACATATCTTGTCACCAATACATCAATGACTCAGGAAAATCAATGTTTGCACTCCCAAAAGTAATTAGGTAGTGATCTGGATCTTCAGTGGTGATACCGTGCGCTGGTTTGAATATATTTATGTGAAGATAAATGCGGTTGCATTAAATTATACTACCTCATTTTTGCCAAGAGTAAATATGGAAGTCGAGGAATTCATGGGCAAGTTTCTAATCTGTACCTGGTGCATTAAAGGGGTAAAAACGTGGAAGAAAACGATCGAAACTTAATACCTGTATTTCCAGCACCGAGGCCATAAGTGAATGCTGAACAGTGATAGCACTGATTAAAATGAATAATTATGGTGTTGTTGATTTCGCTTTCCTTAATTTATTTGATGCATAGTGCTGTATCAAAGTTGTTTTTGATGTCAATGTGTTCATTAATCATCCACAATTGAATTTTATGCCTGCTAGTTTTCATATAATGCCAAATATCTGGGAATGTAGCATGAAATATAAAACCGTGCAACCACCGGTCGTGGAGCAGACAATCTGACCACGTAATTTTGGTTGAGATGATATAATGTAATGCTTGAAGATGAACACTAAGTTTTCAATGGTGAATCTCGTAGTGGAGTGATGCAAATTACAACTATTGTGTGTCATGTGCAATGTGCTACATATTATTCAAAGATGAATAAAACAAACATTGCCCATGACTACCTTCTGTTGTTTGCTTTTGATTAGGAACGTATGTACCCATTAAGCTGTGCATTCTTAAACCGCTTTGGACTTTTGCTGTTTTCTATGAAAGCCTGTCAGTGGTATTGAGGAGTCATCTTAATACAATGTGCTACAATGCTAGTATTGTGCCATGTATTGGTCTTTTAGTATAGCTCGAGCCACATTCTGCTGAAAATATCTAATACTTCAACTTCCAAGTTTTGGCATTATTGCAGTTGCAATTCATACTTTTGATGGCTGCCCATCATGGATATGCTTGACCTATCAACCAATCAATATCATTGATCACCTGCTGTTCTTAGGATTTGATATGTCAGAAATCTTGGAATATATATATATATATATATATATATATATATATATATATATATATATACATACATACATACATACATACATACATACATACATACATACATACATACATACATACATACATACATACATACATACATACATACATATGTAGATATGTTAAAACATACATATGTTTTGTGTATCAAACAGCGATGCTCATGTTTGAGAAAAACATACACATTTCTAATTTCCCAGTATATGGGGACCAGAAGACATACGTGTGTGTGTGTGTGTGTGATACTCCACCATGCCCTGTTTATGGGGACTTTACGTTTAAGCATGCACAATGCGCATGCGCAGTTGTATGTGTTGCGTAGCAACGGTCCCCAGAAACTATACTAAGTCAATGCTCTCAAGGTCACCTACACGGGCTGACGCTGAAGCTCTGCACGCGCTGCCCACGTGGCCGTGGGATACGACGGCTCTGTTAGTCGAGTCCCGAATGCAAATATACAGCAGGGGCCGGGAAACGATGTGTACAGTCAGTCACGTGGATAGCAGCGGTTGTAGATGTGCGTAGAACTAGGAGTGTCGTATTTGATCTAAAGGACTGGCATAAGTAGGGCAGGGGAAATAGCATTGGCAAGCCAATCTAGCCCAGTTCTCATATCATAGCTTATTTCTTCATGTTTGGCCATGCCAAGGTCCATCATGATCACAGCGGGTGAATCGAGGGACATGATCTTGGTATTAGGCAACGACCTGGAAATTATGAATATATACACACACACACACACACACACACACATATATATATATATATATATATATATATATATATATATATATATATATATATATATATATATATATATCTATCTATTGCGAAGAGCCGAACACGAATTGGCACTTGATTTTTACGGCAGCGAATGTGATTTGTTACCTGCTTGATATTGTCCTCAGTTGTGCTCTATGTTTTGTACTGATGAAGACCTATTGAGGTCGAAACGTGTGCATTAAAGTCATCTCCAGATAATTTGTTTGTTTTCAACATCCATGCTCATTCATATATATATATATATATATATATATATATATATATATATATATATATATATATATATATATATATATATATCGAAACGTGTGCATATAAAGTAATCTCCAGATAATTTGTTTGTTTTCAACATCCATCCTCATTCATATATATATATATATATATATATATATATATATATATATATATATATATATATATATATATATATATATATATATATATATATATATATATATATATATATATATATATATATATATATATATATATATATATATATGAATGAGGATGGATGTTGATAACAAACAAATTATCTGGAGATGACTTTAATGCACACGTTTCGACCTCAATAGGTCTTCATCAGTACAAAGGATAGAGCACAACTGCGGACAATATCAAGCAGGTAACAAATCACATTCTCTGCCGTAAAAATCAAGTGCCAATTCGTGTTCGGCTCTTCGCAATAGATAATCTCGCTGCAGGTCCTGGGTCAGGCAACAAAACCGATTCTTGAATTGATCGTGTCGCGTGTTCATATATGTGCTGCCTCTAATGCTTTTCTTGTTCGTTTTTTTATATTCTTCTGTGAAGCTCTTACGTCATCCCATTTTGGTAGATTTTCATCCTCGTCCATATGGACCACAATGACACTACACTGCCTATGATACCTCACATCGCGTTTGTGCTCATTCAATCGCGCCCGAATTGCCCTTCCGGTTTCTCCAACATATGATTTTGAGCAACCGGAAGAAGGAATTTCGTATATTACACTGTTTGGTAGCATGGGACGACTAGCAGATTTTCCAGTGACGATGTCGCCCACTTTCGTCCCGGAATTTATGGACACCTGTACTCCAACGGCTTTCAGGTGTTTGGCGATAACAATAGCCTGCTTTGAGTATGGAATTGTTAAAACATTGGTCGATTTTTCTTTTTATTTCGGTCGCTGTTCCACTTTACGTCTGTTTCGTACACTTTACGCCTTTTCAACAGTTTCCTATTCCTAAGTTGTGTTCCTAAGATGAGCTTCGATTTCCTGTGAAAAATCACAGAGAGGCAAACAATTACTTCATCTATTGGAAGAACCACCTGTAGCTCCGCGCATTAAGGGACTACCGAAAACGCACAAAAAAAGGAAACTCAATGCGCCCCATCACTTCCGGTATTGGCAGCGCACCACACAATTTGGCAAAGGTTTTTGCAAAATCGCTGACAAATGCGTTAGGCTCAATAAGCGAAGCTCATCTTAAGAACACAAATGATCTCATAATGAGAATACAATCGGCTGATGTTGCTGACATGACCTTTGCTAGTTTTGATGTCATTTCACTGTTTACAAACGTGGCCGTAGAGGAAGCTCTGGCCGCAATACGAGAAGTAATTCATGCACAAGATGATTATAATTTGCCCCTACCAAAAACACATTTTATGGACCTTGTCACGCTGTGCATGAAGTTTGGCTCATTATCGTTCAACGGGGAAGAATACGTGCAACATAGTTGGTTAGCAATGGGCTCACCTCTAAGCCCAGTGGGAGCATGTTTATATATGGAAGTACTGGAGAGGAACCACTATTTAGGCATCATTGGGAGCCAAGCCATTTGGGTAAGATATGTGGATGACGTACTAGTAGCAGTAACGAAGTCCACAAATTTGTTAGAAAAGATGAATCTATTAAACCAAGTGGAGCCACAAATACAGTTCATGATGGAACTCGAGAATGAAGGAAAAATTGCAGTTTTAGATACATGCATTATCAAGACTGAAGGAGACATCAAATTCAAGGTACACAGAAAACCAACAACAAGGACGACTGTTTCCACTTCTATTCATCCCACATCGACCGGGTTAAAAGTGGCATTGTCATCGGATTTTTTCTGAGAGCTTTTCGAATTTGTAGTGATGCTTACATTGCACGCGAAATTGAACATATATATAGCACATTCTTCAAGTTGAAGTACCCAAAAGGCTTGCTTATCAAACTCAAGAAAAAAAAGCTGAAGAAATAAAGAACAGACGTAAAGTGGAACAGCGACCGAAATAAAAATAAAAATCCACCAAGTTTTTAACAATTCCATACTCAAAGCAGGCTATTGTTATCGCCAAACACCTGAAAGCCGTTGGAGTACAGGTGTCCATAAATTCCGGGACAAAAGGGGGCGACATCGTCACAGGAAAATCTGCTAGTGGTCCCATGCTACCTAACAGTGTGATATACGTAATTCCTTGTTCCGGTTGCTCAAAATCATATGTTGGGGAAACCGGAAGGGCAATTCAGGGGCGATTGAATGAGCACAAACTCGATGTGAGGTATCATAGGCAGTGCAGTGCTATTGTGGCTCGTATCGACGAGTGTGAAAATCTACCAAAATAGGATGACGTAAGAGCTTTAGAGAAGAATATCAAAAACGAACAATAAAAGTATTAGAGGCAGCACATATATGCACACGCGACACGATCAATTCAACAGGCGGTTTTCTTGAAAGGAGAAACAGGGAAAATTGAAAATTATAGGCCAGTAAGCCGCACATCCCTAGTCTGCAAGATACTTGAATCAATTATCAAGGATAAAATAGTTAGTTTTCTGGAAGGAAACAGATTGATTCAAGATACTCAACATGGGCTTAGAAAAGGGCGATCGTGTCTCACAAATCTCTTGGACTTTTTTAATTTTGCTACAGAACAATTTGATAAGGGAAATCAGGTTGATGTAGCATATCTTAACTTTAGCAAGGCCTTTGACAAGGTACCTCATAGATGGTTAATGATGCAGCTTCAGGTCCATGGCATTGCGGGTAACATCCTAAAATGGATAGGGTTGTGGCTTTCAGATAGACAGCAGAGAGTGATGCTAAATGGTACAAAATCATCATGGCAAAATGTTCTTAGTGGAGTTCCCCCAGGGGTCAGTACTGGGACCACTATTGTTCATTATGTTTGTAAATAACATTGAAAGTGGCCTAAGCAGTAAGGTTTTGAATTGTGCAGATGATTTGAAGGTCTTTAGGGCAATAACAGGGCAAAATGAGCAGGTCTTGCTGCAGAAAGACTTACACGAGCTTGTGAAGTGGTCAGAAAAATGGCAAATGAAATTTAATTTTGATAAGTTCAAAATCATGCATGTAGGTAGGCAGCATATCAAGGTTCCGTATTTTATGGGTGGCCAAGTACTATCTGTGACTGCGCAGAAGGACTTAGGTGTTATTTTGAACACAAAATTGGGGGCATCAGAACAGACCAAAGAAGCCAGGAAGAAGGCACTGAGAATGCTTGGGGAAATAAATAGGAATTTATCATACAAAAGTGAGGAAGTCATCAGGAAGCTTTACTGTGGATATGTCAGGCCACATCTGGAATACTGTGTCCAAGCTTGGTCCCCTAGTTATGAAAAAGATTGTTGGCTTTTAGAGAGAGTACAAAAGAGGGCAACAAACATGGTGAATGGTATAGGCAACCTTGCATATGAGGAAAGATTGAAGAAGCTGAATATGTTTTCACTTAGATATAGAAGGCTGAGAGGAGATCTCATCGAGGTCTTTAAATTTGTTGATGGTCAGGAACAGGGTTATCTCAGGGAACTGTTTGAATTTAACAGAAATGATGCAATTAGAGGTCATCAATTCAAAATTAAAGTTAATCACAGCAGGACAAGGTTAAGACAGTCCTTCTTCACCAACAGGGTAGTAGAACACTGGAACCAGCTGCCAGAAACCATTGTCAGTAGCAACACAATGAACATCTTTAAGAACAGCATAGACAATCATTATAAGAATAGGGAGCTTGTTTTTATGTATTCCAGGGAGAGTTGATCGACACATTTGGTGGACAACTGGTTCAGTGTACAGAGTGCAACCAAGAAGGGCCCTTGTGGCTCATAGTTGCACTGATCTTTTATATCTTATGTCTTACCTGGGCAGGACCTGCAGCGATATTATTTATTGCGAAGAGCCGAACACGAATTAGTACTTGATTTTTCGCCAGAAAATGTGATTTGTTACCTGCTTGATATTGTCTCCAGCTGTGCTCTATGTTGTGCACTGATGAAGACCTATTCAGGTCGAAACGTTTACATTAAAGTCATCTCCACATAATTTGTTTGTTTTCATCTTTCATCCTCATTCATGCTTGTCTATAGATAACTCATATATATATATATATATATATATATATATATATATATATATATATATATATGTATATATATATATATTCACTACGCCGAGCGGTAGCGACGCTCATGTTTCAGAGAAACATACACATTTCTCATTTCCCAGTATATGGGGACCAGAAGACATACTCCACCATGCGTGTGTGTGTGTGTGTGTGAGTTTTCCTGTTTATGGGGACTTTACATTTAAACATGCACAATGCGCATGCGCAGTTGTATGTGTTGCGTAGCAACGGTCCCCAGAAACTACACTGAGCCAATGCTCTCAAGGTCACCTACTCGGGTTGACGCTGAAGCTCTGCACGCGCTGTGGCCGTGGGATACGACGGGTCTGTTAGTCGAGCCCCGAATGCAAATATACAGCAGGGGCCGGGAAACCATGTGAACAGTAAGTCACGTGGATAGCAGCGGTTATAGATGTGCGTAGAACTAGGAGTGTCGTATTTAATCTAAAGGACTGGCACCAGTAGGGCAGGGGAAATAGCATTGGGAAGCCAATATAGCCCAGTTCTCACATCACAGCTTATTCTTCATGTTTGGCCATGTCAAGGTCCATCATGATCACAGCGGGCGAATCGAGGGACATGCTCTAGATATTGGGCAACGACCTGGAAATTATGAATATATACATATATATATATATATATATATATATATATATATATATATATATATATATAATAAATGGTAGCTAAAACTATGATCATTGTGCCTCATTTTCGGGAGAATGTTAAAATTCAAGGTATGCGACCAGAACTTGGAATTTGATGTAGTCTGGGATCCCAGTTCTCTGGACTGACTGGGAGCGTCTGGGATCTGACCTATATTGGGCGAGACTAAATGACTTGGTGATTTAAATGATTAAATGACTTGGTTTCATGTTCAAAGTTTCGCCCATTGGGAATGCTGGGCATGGTCTTTGAGGATAAAGGAGGTGGAGAGGAGCTCCAGCGCACTTCGACGTATCAAAACGTAGCTGAGGAACACCATGCGCAGAAACGCCTACGTGCATCGTTGAAGGGATGAGGCGGGTGGATGCCAGACATGTGGCGGATGATTTTGTATTGCTGAACGGTGGCCGCCGCACGACTTTCGGCAAGTTCTGAGTGCAGACTATTTTAGCCTAGCTTACAGGTATATTTATGACGTCTTGTGTCACGTTCATTGATTAATTTCGCATTGACGTAACTCGTCATCAACCGGAAGTCGAGCGGTCTCCCCGCCTAAGGCAGTGCGGCCGTGTGGGCATGTCCAGCAAATTGTCGCATTTTCTAAATAATCAGTGCTAACATGCAAATACAATATAGCATTATTGCTAAGATGTAAATAAAGGCACACAGTCTCAGCCCATCCTAGCCATTGAGCGAAAACGTTTACAACCTGGTCCCAGTCCACGCATTCATTAGGCAGAGCAAACGCCAGCTGGTTCAAGCGCAAGGACCACATACTCAATTCTTGCAACTAGAGCATAGCACGTATCGAAATGTTCAAATCCTTATGATTCAAATCCGCATCCGTATGAACCAATCCAATCCATGTCCATATCCGTACCAAATATCAACATCAATGCAGATGGAGGGGTGGTAGGCGGTGGCGATCCATCTAACCACTTCCAAATGCAAAACTAGCAATTTCCAGAGTATCGTGGGATACTAACGATGTGCGATTTGTTACATTTAAACCCAGGGGTTAGATCTTCAAGGGTCAGACAAGGTCATGATATTGACCTCGTTTTAGAGACTTCTGAGATAGTACCCGAAAACATTACTTGGTAAAGTCAACGGGTCGAAATTGACCCGAATTAAATTATCACACGGGCACGTGATTAACATCGACTGCGCAATGCGCACTGCACATGTCTAAATATGAAGTTCGTATAAGTAGGACAGCGTGGTGTTTTATCGGGACTACGTCGTTTGTCCCCAATATACTGTGATTCACACATCCAAAAGGGCGCCTTCCCGCCTTGGAAATATTCTCCTCGATGGCAATGGGTGTCCTTAAAAGCGTAGTCATGTCCCTGGATCAGGCCACGAAAAATTAATAATGAATTATTCTTCAAAGGCAGTATATCCCCACGGAATTACGCTAACATTTAAGTTATGGATATGCCCACAAAACCATGTAATTTATAAATTTTAGTCGATAAAGAACCTGTTTAAACTCATAATTTCAAAAGAGTGGCAGGATTCCTCACCGCTTTTCGAAATCCTTGCTTA
>JAOTOM010001674.1:0-76629 GCA_034440615.1 Ashinkailepas kermadecensis | reverse complement strand
CGGGGCACTTGCACAGTCGTCGGCTGAACTATCCGATTATGAATAGTGGTCTTGCAGATACAGACGCCCTGCATCTGCCAGCTGCAAAACAAGACATACTGCAGACATTTATGGCTATACCGTAAGATCATCTCGTTAACCTACAAGATAATGGTACTATTTGTTTAACTTGAAAAGTGGAAAAGTAAGCAAGGCATATATCCAACTATAATGCTCACCTTTGATCTCAGCCGTTTATCATAAAGTGTTCCTGAAACTTAGTGCTCTTTGCTAACCAAACCACCATGCAAAATAAAACAGTCAATTTCAGTGGGAACCGATGCTAGAATGTAGGTAGGATATTCCGTGTCATTTAATCCGTCCCCGGATTCCCAAAGTATTCTCTACACCGCGCATCATGCAACGCCATCGATGCACCTCAATGGACGTCACCAATAAAACTAAACAAAAACAGAACGGATTGTTTGAAAAGAGCGGAACAGCAATGAACCGACAGTTAGGTTCATCATGAATTTAAGACTGGACGACGCCCGCGTCGGTCCACACATGATCTGCACCAGACTCGTTACGGCTTAAGTATCACAGCGGCCAGATTACAATCGCCCAGTTGAAGCTAGCGCCCAGTGGCATCCCTAGCGCCCAGTGGCATCCCTAGCGCCCAGTGGCATCCCTAGCGCCCAGTGGCATCCCTAGCGCCCAGTGGCATCCCTAGCGCCCAGTGGCATCCCTAGCGCCTAGTGGCATCCCTAGCGCCTAGTGGCATCCCTAGCGTCCAGTGGCATCCCTAGCGCCCAGTGGCATCCCTAGCGCCCAGTGGCATCCCTAGCGCCCAGTGGCATCCCTGGCGCCCAGTGGCATCCCTAGCGCCCAGTGGCATAGCGCCCAGTGGCATCCCTAGCGCCTAGTGGCATCCCTAGCGCCCAGTGGCATCCCTAGCGCCTAGTGGCATCCCTAGCGCCTAGTGGCATCCCCTAGCGCCCAGTGGCATCCCTAGCGCCCAGTGGCATCCCTAGCGCCTAGTGGCATCCCTAGCGCCTAGTGGCATCCCTAGCGCCTAGTGGCATCCCTAGCGCCCAGTGGCATCCAGTGGCATCCCTAGCGCCCAGTGGCATCCCTAGCGCCCTGCATCCTAGCGCTGGCATCCCTAGCGCCCAGTGGCATCCCTAGCGCCCAGTGGCATCCCTAGCGCCCAGTGGCATCCCTGGCGCCCAGTGGCATCCCTAGCGCCCAGTGGCATCCCTGGCGCCCAGTGGCATCCCTAGCGCCTAGTGGCATCCCTAGCGCCCAGTGGCATCCCTAGCGCCCAGTGGCATCCCTAGCGCCCAGTGGCATCCCTAGCGCCTAGTGGCATCTTGATGTCTGCTGGCAGTCTTTAGCAACGGGGTCGCAGTCACTAGAGAGTGTTGGGACGGCACAGGCTCTGAAGATGGCGCCACAGCGGGCGGATTACCTGTAGCAAATGGTGGAAAACACAGGAAGGGTAGCGGACGTTCTCAGGTGTGTCGCCAACACAGCTGCCTGGGCAGCTATCCAGGCCAGCTACGCCAGAACACTACAAGAACCAGCTAACTGAAGCATCTGCACAGGTTCTCTACTCACCGCGCTGGGCGCTCCCACTCGCGCTCAGAGCGAGCACAACCAGCAAGCCGAGCGACCTCATGTTGCCGCACTCGCCGGCCCTGCTTCCACCAGGGCCCCCAGCCAGCAACGCACACCGCCTCCCACCCAGCAGGGCGCGCCCTGCCCCCCGCCCAGCCAGTCCCGCCTCTGACAGGGGGCCGGCCGCCGTGGCGTGGGCGGTACTGCACCCACTCTGTCAGCGACGGTACTCTCCAGATAAAAATAAACAGCTTCACAGATCGAAAGCAGTGGCTGCAAAAGACGGTCGGCGAACTTACCGTGTTAATAGTCCGTAGGCAAGCAAGGGCGGGGCAGAACATTTGGTTATTTACAGGCTCCGACAATAATTCAAGCTGAGACCATGCAACATCCGCGATATAGCCGAAACATCCTGCGCTAATATCATTATCAGCTACCATCCAAGATGTAGTCGAAACATCCTGCAGTAACATCATTATCAGCTACCATCCGAGATGAAGCCGAAACATCCTGCAGTAACATCACTATCAACTACCATCCGAGATGTAGCCGAAACATCCTGCAATGACATCATTATCAGCTACCATCCGAGATATAGGTGAAACATCCTGCAGTAACATCATTATCAGTTACCATCCGAGATGAAGCCGAAACATCCTGCAGTAACATTATTATCAGCTACCATCCGAAGTGAAGCCGAAACATCCTGCAGTAACATCATTATCAGCTACCATCCGAGATATAGCCGAAACATCCTGCAGTAACATCATTATCAGCTACCATCCGAGAAATAGGCGAAACATCCTGCAGTAACACCATTATCAGTTACCATCCGAGATATAACCGAAACATCCTGCACTAGCAGATAATGGTAGCCAACGGAAGCTACACTAAATAGGGAACTTCACATTGTAAGCGGAACAAACGGATTGTGGAAAGCTATCGAGTATCTTGGATTGGAAAAAAAAACAGTAACAAAGAATATATGGGGCTATGTACCACGCCCGGGTTGTGCAAGCTTTCTTTATGCATAAAATCGTTGTGCGTACTCACTAAATCTCGATTCTAAAGTGATCAGGCTTGAAGTCATTTTGATGTGTAGTTGTGCACACTCGACTTTCGTGATGCTTAGTCCGGTAACCTGGCTTTATGTTGTGATTGTACACAGTGGCGCAACCAGGTTTTCCTAAGGGGGCAACCAAAAAATGTGATGAGATAGAGAAAGCTTCCGGCGCACCAAGCGCGCCGAAAATTTAGGACTTACCGTGGTGAAAACGTAAAAATATCTCGTTCGATCCAATGTATTTATGGGTGTAAGGGAGGGGGGGGGGGGCGAGCTGGCCCCCGACGCTCCCCTTGGCTGCGCCACTGATTGTACAAATATGCGGTTCCAGGAAGGATAGGGCAGACACTTGCTATCTAAACCAAAAAGTTGACGGTTAGATATACAATTGTGTTGTCTTATATTTTAGAACAAATAAAATAAATAAAATTACATGAAAGTAGTTCCATGGAGCTAAAATTAATCCCCACTGCCTCCCCTCCCCTCCCCTCTCGCCAATTGTCTTGTCCTCTGAGCATTTCCCTGGTTGTACAGTGTAGATGCCCTGCCACCTAGCCTTTGGTGCACATGTGGTGCTGGATTACCTGTCTTTTTGGTGTTGTTATACACCAGCAGGAAGTTGCCACCGTTGTGTCGGACGGACAGCAGACCGCTGGCCAGCGGCACCGACGGCACTTTGTCGCGACTCTGAGAGTCGGACTGTGGCTCGTCACGCCGAACCTCGGCCACCCAGCTGAGCGACTCGAACGCCTTCGTACGCTCTGACGAGCCGAGCCCATCCATCGCAGCTTGTAAAAAGATTTCCGCCCGTTGAGCCGGCGACAGACGATCAAACTGAACATTGACACCTCGGCTACGGCACTTCGTCGTTGGCGAATGGGGGAGACTGAGCGCAAGCGCGACCAGCTGTCCGCCAGCGGCCAGACTCGGCAGGGTTGTCGAGGTGCGAGGTCAGGCTCGTGGCTCCTTCCATACGGGGCAAGCGCATGCATGGCGCTACATGGAATGAGTCTCGACACTATTCTTACAACTTCCCTACACCTCCGATGCTGTCTAGAACAGCCTTGTCAATGCAGCACGTCCTCCGAAAGAACACGAAATATTCAGAGGAAAACGCACTAATAAAGGCCGATAAAATAACTACAGTACCTTACTAATACTGCACATGCATTGCAGTGTTGGGTAAATAAAAAGCAGCATTGGTAACACCAACACTGCATGGCACGTCAGGCCGGATAATTAAAGAAACATAGTGAATTACTAAGAGCACGATCACTAGTCTGATACCCAGAGACAAGCAAAATTATGACGGGGGTGAGCGAAATGCGATGTTAATTATCTGCCAGCACACTTGAGGACACAGGCTATTCATAACATCACACGTTTCAGTAACTCGTCACTAACATTTAGATAAACCAGGAGCGACCGACAATGTCTTGAAATTATTTGTTTTTGTTATAGAGTGGAGGGTGCCACGCGAAGACACTAAGACTTGCAACGACGTCAAATAGTGGACGAAATGAGAGCTTATAAAATGTGGGGAATGGCATAATTTTGCAACATTTGCAACCCGTTAATCGAAGTCGAGGCTGAGGAGAACTTGCTTAGGGTGAAATTACTAGAGCTAGTAATTCAATTGCAATAACAGCTCTGTTGTTGCAGTTAAATTTAATGCTGCCAATAGTCGTCGACGTTAACTCAGAAAATGAATATTGTGCACCCGAAAGGTTGACGCAAGCTTATACTAGTTATGTATTCTATTTAAATTCTGTAATGTCAGGGCAATGAATGGCCAACCGGTGTAGATGGGCGCAAGCAAGTGATGGTTAGCGTGACGTCAGATTGTGTTTAGTCCACCAACAGAGTCGACCTTGGAGCTGACCTTTAGTCGGCCTGGCTTGTTGCCTGTGAACACTACGGAGGCCAATTGGCACGAGACTACGAACAATGGTCCGCCACGATGCGATGCGCAGCACTTTCACCGTCGTCAATTTGGACGTCATCCTCGCACTGCTGGTGATCCGCCACGTGACCACTTGCGACGCATTCCCGCAGTCTGCTCCGTCATTCAGAGGAGCAGCAGAGCGGCTGGCCGTCGCTTCGTTTCACGCGTCGACCGGAGGCTCGCCGGGGCAGAGGAAGCGTGCGCCCGGGCATGTGGGGGATGGGGGGGGGGGACTCCGGCTGGCTGGGGTGTCAACACACACTTCTACCGATGCCTTAATCCGCTGGAGGTGCAGGCATGCGAGTCAACTACGGTTGGGCTCGGGTTTTTTCGAGCACGAGCAGGCCCTAAGTTTGTGTTCAAACCCGGATGCTGCCAAGCGAATCGCCTCTGTCTCTATAATCCGATGTCTCTAGCTCTATGTCCAAATAAACGAAGATGATGGCGCCGATAAAAAGAAACTTGGCTGTCAGGCGTTCGCACGCTCGCTTCATCACATAGCAAACAAAGACGACAAAAAGTGCCGCATGCCACTATTGCAGGAAGCGGTCCACCAGGCCGCAGATGAAGGAGAGCGGAGAGAGCGTATATGACTGCATGCTGGCGTGATCAGCCGTCCTCTATTTAGGACGTGTTCCCAGACAACCGTGCTAACAGTGAGATCATGACAGGAAACGCGCCGCGTCACCCGCCTGTTTTCAATGAAAACAACCGCGCCGCAGCAGCCAAATCTCCCCTCCCCTCACCTCCTTCCGGGCCTCTCGGGCAAGACCCCCGCCAAGGTGACAACGCCCTCTCTGCACACCGCCCCTCCCCCTCTCCATCTGTGGCAACAATCGTGGTCTCTATCTGCAAAGTTTCGCAGAGCAGTCCGCCTTGTTTTTCGGCACACGAGTCCACTCGAGGCTGAACTGGCCTGACCACCCTCCCCTCCCCCACAACCACCACCGACATCGGAACTTTCCCGTTTCAGGCTTTGTGAGGCGAGAAAACTTACTCCTAACTGACCACCCATAATGCTGCTGATGTAGGCACACAGGGCTGCGAGCCATAATGCTGCTGATGTAGGCACACAGGGCTGCGAGTAGCCGGAGCAATCGGTCGCTAACTGACCAGCCATAATGCTGCTGATGTAGGCACACAGGGCTGCGAGCCATAATGCTACTGATGTCGGCACACAGGGCTGCGAGTAGCCGGAGCAATCGGCCGCTAGCAATTCCGAACAGAATTGCCGATCAGTAGGCACTGCACCAAACGATTGAAAAACAAACTTGCCTCCATTACAACCAATGCAGCTATGACACCATAGCGGGCTGGTGAAATGCTCTCCAACACCATGAAGAGAGGCCAATTCACAGTTCAGCACAACACAATTCGCGGTAAGTGCTACCTACTGAGTCCAGATACATGCTGGTTCATACACGTCATGTGCACAAACTGAGCAGTTGATGTCATGTCCAGCCAACTGTGTTATGACGTCATTACGATGACGTCGATACTTACAGGGCTCCACCTGCAGCAGAACCGCGGTGGTGGCGCCTGGCTCGCCGGCTGCCACATCCTCTGCCACGCACTGGTAGGTGCCACCGTCCGCCACCTGGGGACACAGCCGGTCAGTGTCTGTCTCTGTAAGTGAGGGTAGGACGGGTCGCTGGCTGCCACACCCTCTGCCACACACTGGTAGGTGCCGCCGTCCGCCACCTGGGGACACAGCCGGTCAGTGTCTGTCTCTGAAGGGCCCCTCTCCCCCCCCCCACCTGGGGAAGGGTAGGACGGGTCGCTGGCTGCCACACCCTCTGCCACACACTGGTAGGTGCCGCCGTCCGCCACCTGGGGACACAGCCGGTCAGTGTCTGTCTCTGGAGGTGAGGGTAGGACGGGTCGCTGGCTGCCACACCCTCTGCCACACACTGGTAGGTGCCACCGTCCGCCACCTGGGGACACAGTCGGTCAGTGTCTGTCCCTGGAGGCGGGGGTTGGACGGGTGGCTGGCTGCCATGCCGTCTGCCACATCTTCCGCATTGATAGGTGTCGCCGTCCGACATCCGAGGACGAAGTCTGGCAGTCTGGCAGTCTGCCACATACGCCACATTGTTAGGTGTCGCGGTCCGACAACCGAAGACGAAGTCTGGCAGTCTGGCAGTCTGCCACATACGCCACATTGTTAGGTGTCGCGGTCCGACATCCGAAGACGAAGTCTGGCAGTCTGGCTGCCAGACAAGGTCTGTCCGGCAGTCTCCACCGGCGACCAGAAACTATGCTATCAGGGGTGCCTGTGCACCTTGATAGGATAATTCCGGGCCTGTGGCAATGATTGGAAACGTACCAACGAAGATATATGCAACTATGCACCAGTGGTAACGAAAACTTCAGATATGTATCGCAGGCCTGCAGGACGGATTAGAGTGTGGCGCGTACCTGCACGTCTGGGATGGTGAGACGACCCAGCCGCTGCAACGACCGCGGGGGAAGGGGCCGGTCACCCCGTGTCCAGAGCACCGGCAGACGCCGCGGACCCTCATCTCGACACTGGAACACCACCTCGTTCCCTGGAACAGAGCCGCGGCGTCGTGACCAATACCAGTCGCCTTCCCGCAATGTGGCACCGCCGTCGGCTGCTGCATGGGACCGTGGGACAGTCAGCGGTAACAGTGGGACAGTCAGCGGTAACGTGGGACAGTCAGCGGTAACAGTGGGACAGTTAGCGGTAACGTGGGACAGTCGGTGGTAACAATGGGACAGTCAGCGGTAACAGTGGGACAGTCAGCGGTAACAGTGGGACAGTCAGCGGTAACGTGGGACAGTCGGTGGTAACAGTGGGACAGTCAGCGGTAACAGTGGGACAGTCAGCGGCAACAGTGGGGCAGTCAGCGGTAACGTGGGACAGTCAGCGGTAACAGTGGGACAGTCAGCGGTAACGTGGGACAGTCAGCGGTAACA
Source organism: Ashinkailepas kermadecensis (assembly GCA_034440615.1). NCBI lineage: Eukaryota > Metazoa > Arthropoda > Thecostraca > Neolepadidae > Ashinkailepas > Ashinkailepas kermadecensis. The sequence goes on along the minus strand of JAOTOM010001674.1, from coordinate 69,082 downwards.
GTGGGACAGTCAGCGGTAACAGTGGGACAGTCAGCGGTAACAGTGGGACAGTCAGCGGTAACAGTGGGACAGTCAGCGGTAACAGTGGAACAGTAAGCGGCAACAGTGGGGCAGTCAGCGGTAACGTGGGACAGTCGGTGGTAACAATGGGACAGTCAGCGGTAACGTGGGACTGTCAGCTGTGACCATGTGACTGCTACAACATATTTAAACAGGGCTGTTTAAATATGTTGCAGCAGTCAGCTGGTGTCAGCTCTGACACTAGGCCGCCACGGTAGCCTTGTTACACAGCTCACATACGATACTGCAGCCAGTCCCATTCACATTGAACACACAGCGCTGAATAATAATGCAATATTGTTTGCCGCAGTTATCTTTTGTAATTAAATCACTGCAATTGAGAAGACTGATGTAATATGCAAGCCCAATTAATCTGCCACTGGGAACTAACATTCATAAAAATAGCAGAATATAAATACGAACAACAATTTGTATTTTTTACATCGATCAATTCCTAACAAGCATACAGCTAGACGCACCAACTCATCGAGTCGGATCTGAACTGAAAGCCAAACACATCAGCTCACGTCATCTGCAAATCACCCGATGATTCATCACATTCCCATGACGTCAGCCGTACATGTCATACCGAACGGGATGAGTGCATCGCATTACGATTTCTCTACGATCTGGGTGTTTACATTCACGCAAATGGAGCAGCAACGAACTTACACCCCACGTGGCGGCAAAGCCCGGTCACTTGCCGTGGAGTCGGGCGGCTGCCGCTCAGTCAATGTTTCTCACAGCTGAGCTCACGTGGCGACCAAGCACGTACTCAGCTGAGCTCACGCGGCGTCCAAGCACGTACTCAGCTGAGCTCACGCGGCGACCAAGCACGTACTCAGCTGAGCTCACGTGGCGTCCAACCACGTACTCAGCTGAGCTCACGTGGCGACCAACCACGTACTCAGCTGAGCTCACGCGGCGACCAAGCACGTACTCAGCTGAGCTCACGCGGCGACCAAGCACGTACTCAGCTGAGCTCACGTGGCGTCCAACCACGTACTCAGCTGAGCTCACGTGGCGACCAACCACGTACTCAGCTGAGCTCACGTGGCGACCAAGCACGTACTCAGCTGAGCTCACGTGGCGACCAAGCACGTACTCAGCTGAGCTCACGCGGCGACCAAACACGTACTCATCCTGAAGCATGCCCTGTGGTGGTGGTTATTGGTTTTACGACACGTCGACCGTTGAGCCATATAGCGTCGCCAATTTCTCACGCGATTGGCCGCGGGCGAAGAGTAGCGACAGGTGAGACTCGAACCCACAATCTTTCGATTGTGAGACGAGCATCTTACCCCTTGCCCTGGAAGGCTGTTGGTGATTGATTGACTTTAACCATGAGGCTTACCAGAAGCAACACAATCCGAGAGTGGCCTACCGACTTTGACCGGAGGCGTTACTACCACTGCGGTTGGCATGAGACTCAGCCTCGCCAGGTTATCCAAATTGTGCTGTTCTATTCTGCTCAGTGATATAAATCAGCTTGTTGGGACTGCTTGGTGACACAAGGGGCTGCTAGTGACAAGTCGCCGCCAGTCAAAGTGACAACTCGCCGCCAGTCAAAATACCACATGTTACACAGCTGCACCATTGTACGCGGGGTTTCATAAGTGGATCGACGAGCCGCGGGAGTTACTAACGGCCGCGACTGTAGCTGCACGCTCCTGGCTACTTACTTACGGCACCAGCATACTTACAGAGCCAGTCGCTTCACATTAAATGAACAAGTCAAATATCGGTACGGGGAAGTGACCGCGGCCGGCCGTGCCGTTGGACTAAAACGGTACGGGGAAGTGGTCGCGACGCCCCGGCCCTGCCGTTGGACTAAAACGGTACGGGGAAGTGGTCGCGACGCCCCGGCCCTGCCGTTGGACTATAACGGCACGGGGAAGTGGTCGCGACGCCCCGGCCCTGTCGTTGGACTATAACGGCACGGGGGAAGTGGTCGCGACGCCCCGGCCCTGCCGTTGGACTAAAACGGTACGGGGAAGTGGTCGCGACGCCCCGGCCCTGCCGTTGGACTATAATGGCACGGGGAAGTGGTCGCGGCACCCGGCCCTGTCGTTGGACTATAACGGCACGGGGAAGTGGTCGCGGCACCCCGGCCCTGTCGTTGGATTATAACGGCACGGGGAAGTGGTCGCGACACCCGGCCCTGTCGTTGGACTATAACGGTACGGGGAAGTGGTCGCGGCACCCGGCCCTGCCGTTGGACTATAACGGCACGGGGAAGTGGTCGCGGCACCCGGCCCTGCCGTTGGACTAAAACGGTACGGGGAAGTGGACGCCCCGGCCCTGCCGTTGGACTATAACGGCACGGGATCCGGCCCCCCGCCCCTCCGTTACTAAAACGGCACGGGGAAGTGGTCGCGGCACCCGGCCCTGTCGTTGGACTATAACGGCACGGGGAAGTGGTCGCGGCACCCGGCCCTGCTGTTGAACTATTTTATGCGAGTAAACGACGACCGCTCATGTAATTTTACATCATTAACCGGTACTAACCAGTATTATTGGAATGTTTCTTTCTCATTGTAATTTTATGATGGCTGCCCCACAAAATCTAGTCAGCGAGACAACCAACGCAAAAATGTTTCGGACGATCTTGTGATTAGAGCTGATGAGGGCTGGCGGTGCCCCTGTGTTTGGCTGGCGGTTATCTACCACCAAACACAGAGGCACCGGACCCGGCAGACCACGGCGTAGAGGAAGGCGTACCACGCAACGTAATCGCTGAACCCCAGACATCGATGGAAGAACGTTCGTCAAGTGCAGCCGTTGTGCTGCTTGCTGCTGCTGTTCGTCAGTAAGTCGTGACATGGGGCATTACTCTGCAGGTCGGCGGGGATGACGTCACGGTGGCGTCGGCCGACCCACACACCCGACTGGACGTCTGTGGTGAGCGGGGGTGGCGTCGGCCGACCCACACACCCGACTGGACGTCTGTGGTGAGCGGGGGTGGCGTCGGCCGACCCACACACCCGACTGGATGTCTGTGGTGGGCGGGGGTGGCGTCGTCCGACCCACACACCCGACTGGACGTCTGTGGTGAGCGGGATCCCAGGAGCCGAGCTGACGTCAGCCACGTCCAGAACGGTGAGGTCAGTAACGACGGACTGCCCGTGAATGTCCACCATTAGACCAGACAGGCGAGTGGAGCACGGCTGGCCCGACCACACGGCTGGTCCGACCACACGGCTGGTCCGACCACACGGCTGGTCCGACCACACGGCTGGTCCGACCACGGACCACGGCTGGCCCGACCACGGACCACGGCTGGCCCGACCACACGGCTGGCACGACCACACGGCTGGTCCGACCACACGGCTGGCCCGACCACACGGCTGGTCCGACCACACGGCTGGCACGACCACACGGCTGGCCCGACCACACGGCTGGTCCGACCACACGGCTGGTCCGACCACACGGCTGGTCCGACCACACGGCTGGCCCGACCACACGGCTGGCCCGACCACATGGCTGGTCCGACCACATGGCTGGTCCGACCACACGGCTGGCCCGACCACACGGCTGGTCCGACCACACGGCTGGCCCGACCACACGGCTGGTCCGACCACATGGCTGGTCCGACCACGGACCACGGCTGGTCCGACCACACGGCTGGTCCGACCACACGGCTGGTCCGACCACGGACCACGGCTGGTCCGACCACTCGGCTGGTCCGACCACACGGCTGGCCCGACCACACGGCTGGCCCGACCACACGGCTGGTCCGACCACGGACCACGGCTGGCCCGACCACTCGGCTGGTCCGACCACACGGCTGATCCGACCACACGGCTGATCCGACCACACGGCTGGCCCGACCACACGGCTGGCCCGACCACACGGCTGGCACGACCACACGGCTGGCCCGACCACACGGCTGGTCCGACCACGGACCACACGGCTGGCCCGACCACTCGGCTGGTCCGACCACACGGCTGATCCGACCACACGGCTGGCCCGACCACACGGCTGGCCCGACCACACGGCTGGTCCGACCACACGGCTGGTCCGACCACACGGCTGATCCGACCACACGGCTGGCCCGACCACACGGCTGGTCCGACCACGGACCACGGCTGGTCCGACCACGGACCACGGCTGGTCCGACCACTCGGCTGGTCCGACCACACGGCTGGCCCGACCACACGGCTGGTCCGACCACGGACCACACGGCTGGCCCGACCACTCGGCTGGTCCGACCACACGGCTGATCCGACCACACGGCTGGCCCGACCACACGGCTGGCCCGATTACACGGCTGGTCCGACCACCGGCTGGTCCGACCACACGGCTGATCCGACCACACGGCTGGCCCGACCACACGGCTGGTCCGACCACGGACCACGGCTGGTCCGACCACGGACCACGGCTGGTCCGACCACTCGGCTGGTCCGACCACACGGCTGGCCCGACCACTCGGCTGGTCCGACCACACGGCTGGCCCGACCACACGGCTGGTCCGACCACACGGCTGGCCCGACCACACGGCTGGTCCGACCACTCGGCTGGTCCGACCACACGGCTGGCCCGACCACTCGGCTGGTCCGACCACACGGCTGGCCCGACCACTCGGCTGGTCCGACCACACGGCTGGTCCGACCACACGGCTGGCCCGACCACACGGCTGGTCCGACCACTCGGCTGGTCCGACCACACGGCTGGCCCGACCACTCGGCTGGTCCGACCACACGGCTGGCCCGACCACACGGCTGGTCCGACCACTCGGCTGGTCCGACCACACGGCTGGCCCGACCACTCGGCTGGTCCGACCACACGGCTGGCCCGACCACACGGCTGGTCCGACCACTTCGGCTGGTCCGACCACATTTTACTTGTTCATTTCATGTGAAACGACTGGCGCTGTAAGTATGCTGGTGCCGTAAGTATGATGGTGCCGTAAGACTTGGATTCTGGCGCGACAGCTCCGTTTATAAAGTTTCAGTTGGCATACCACAAGCTGAGTTGAATGATTCCTGCTATGTCGTGTGTTTGGCGTATCGCATACGATACACATCTACACCCAATTAAATGCACTACACGCATACCCATAGTATGCATATACATGTGGCGGCCTCAGCTGTATGCGGACACACAGACTCGGAGCCTACCATCACATGGCAGCGAAGATCTGACATGACAGCGTCAGCTTAGCGACCTCAGTTGGATGCGGACCCACAGACTCGGAGCCTACCACTACATGGCAGCGAAAATCTGACATGACAGCGTCAGCTTAGCGACCTCAGTTGGATGCGGACCCACAGACTCGAAGCCTACCATTACATGGCAGCCAGACCTGACATGGCAGCGTCAGCTTGGCAGCCTCAGTTGCGTGCGGCGTGCGTCAGCTTATCGGCCACTGCTGGACGCGTCATGCGCCACTTAACGGTGACAACTGGACGTGCTGTGCACTATTCCACTCAGAACAGTTGCAGACACGTTGACAGCGTGTCGTCGTGACATTGTCACGTTGACACGCTGACTAAACCGAATGGGACGGCAACAAGACGTACGCCTGACCAGCTGTAAATATCCAGCCTGGGTTCAGATCGGCAGCCTACAGTTCGGCACAAACCCCATCACTTTGTGTCTCGGCCTCGCCGCTTCTTCATTTCCAGACCCTGACAGAGCCTCTAACCCATACAGCCACCGCACACACCTCTGACAAACTCTCTGGACGGTCTACGACCGGCCGGGGGTGGGTGTCGACATTGGTACCCCCACACTGGGTACACCCGTGTCACACTTTCTCTGACTGTCTGCTGTCCCGGGTAGGTCGCGGTGTCGACATTGGCACCCCACACTGGGTACACCCGTGTCTCACTTTCTCTGACGGTCTGCTATCCCGGGTAGGTCGCGGTGTCGACATTGGCACCCCCACACTGGGTACACCCGTGTCTCACTTTCTCTGACGGTCTGCTGTCCCGGGTAGGTCGCCAGTCGTATAGCGCCCGGCGTCGGCGGCCGCGGCCGGGGCGGAGTGACGGCTGAAACAACAAACAGCCGGCTGGTGGGTGGGTGTATGCGGCGGACATACAGGTCCGACCGCAGACGACCTGGCGCCACCACACGGCTTTAGTTGGGTCAGAACTGTGCGCACACTACATCACTGCTGCATGCCACCTACAGTCCGGTGGATGTGGTCCCAAACTGCAGCCCTGGCCCAACTGTTTGTTGGACCAGGACTGTACCTACACTACACCACTGTGACATGCCACCTACAGTCCGGTGGACGTGGTCCCAAACTGCAGTCCTGGCCCAACTGTTTGTTGGACCAGGACTGCACCTACACTACACCATTGGGACATGCCACCTACAGTCCAGTGGGCGTGGCCTCCAACTGCAGTCCTGGCCCAACTGTTGGGCCAGGACTGCGCCTGCACTACAACACTGGGACATGCCACCTAAAGTCCGGTGGGCGTGGTCTCCAATTGCGCAGCACGGAGACACACCGACGTTGTATCACAATAGAACAATTAGTCGGCAACGCCACGGTACACATGGAAACAGCACACGGATTTTACATGTTTTTGATGATATTTTAAGACGCGACCGGCTGCCGGCTCTCAACATGCAGCGCGACTGCCCATGTATACTGACACTGAATGGTGCGTGTCCTGGTCTGCGTCAGTGAACTTTGGATGCAGTGCATGCCTACTGCATGCCTACTGCATGCCTACTTGTAAATTGAATGCTATTGTTTACGTGTTTTTTGTCGCAGTCGTGTGTGTAGCTAACTAAACGTACACTTTGTCTCAAGTACCACTAATAGAAGCGTACACTTTGTCTCAACTACCACTAATAGAAGCGTACACTTTGTCTCAAGTACCACTAATAGAAGCGCATGTCTTTTGCTTAGTTACAGAGTTTAGAATCTGCCTGCAGTCGTGCAATGTCTATTCATAGCTTGAAAATGCCTGATGCACGACGAAACATCGCGCTGAAATATATATGACTGTAATGGGATATTTGATTTGTCCACACTGAACGATAATGTCAAACGTACAGTCCGAGCCAAGAAGGTGTATAATAGGCTGATTAATGCGAAATATGCGGTCGAATTCAATAGACCTTGCTTATTATGGGATACATTACATAACTTTACGGATATACGGATATACGTATATACATATATACAATATATATATACAATATATATATATATATATATATATATATATATATATATATATATATATATATATATATATATATATATATATATATATATATATATATATATATATATATATATATATATATATATATATATATATATATATATATATATATATATATATATATATATATATATATATATATATATATATATATATATATACAAAGCAGCGTCAACCACATGTTCGGCGCACATCCTGTGATGCACCACAGATGTCAAAGAGTTCCATCATTGTTTATCGTGAGATTCCCGCGCTTGAAGTGGCCTTGAAATCACAGAAATCCGCGGTGGTAGTGACCGGCGCACTCAGGACTGGCTCATTTAGCCGGCTGATGTCTAGTGATCTATGTACTATAAACCCATGATAACCTTTGTTCTTACGTTCATTACCTACGATAGACAAGTACTTGGAGGTGGTAGAGACATTTCTACAGTTACCTCCATGAAACGCCTTGGAGTTAATGGCAAATTATTAATAAAAAAAAGATTATTGGTGAGAGCAGACGCCTGCTTTTCCTCTCCCATATGCACTGACCGTCACAGCCCTGTTCATCACTGGAGTCGGCGCAGTCCACAACTCTGTTGCACTTTCGGGACTCGGGGATACAGCGGCTGCCGTCGGCACAGCGGAACTCCCCGGCACTGCACTGTAACTCTGTTGGTCAGGTCAGGTCAGGTCACCGTGGAACTCCCCGGCACTGGATCGCAGCTTTGTCGATCAGGTCAGGTCAAGTCAGGTCAGGTCACAGTGGAATTCCCCAGCACTGCACTGCAGCTCTTCGGGTCAGGTCAGATCGAGTCAGGTCACAGCGGAACTCCCCAGCACGGCACTGCAGCTCAGCCAGACAGGTAAGGTCGGGTTAGGTTTGGTCAGGCCAAGCAACAGCGGAATTATCCGGCAGTGCACTGCAGCTCTGCCGGTGAGACCAGATCAGGCCAAGTCAGGTGAGGTCTGGTCAGCTTATAATAGGTTACGGCAGATCAGGGCGGGAAAGGGCAGAGAAAGTCATGGCATTTCAAGACAGGGCAAGACGTGACAGGGCAGTGCAGTATAGGCTATCTTTGGTCGGGCCAGACAGGGCTAGGCTAGATCAGAACCGGATATCCCTAGGTGACGCAGCGTAGCCTTCCAGGTCCCGCGAAGTCAATGGCAGTGCTCGCTGAAATATCGCTTCAACCGACTTTTTCCTATCGCAAGTTTGAAGATAAACAAACGGGCAGCATGAATTCGGTCATTCGCTCAACGCACATGAAAACATCCACCGGCAAGTGCTGCGGCCAGCGCGGTGGTCTTCAGTCGAACGGACGACCTTCGCTCTAATGAACTGAACTAGCTAACGACAACGTAGAACACTTCCAGAGCCGACTGGAGCCAGCACAGAGAGCGCGGCATTAATGTTCCATGGCACCGTCTGGCACACACGACACCGCGGATCACACGACTGCACCGTCTGGCACACACGACACCGCGGATCACACGACCGAACCGGTTGGCACACACCGCGGATCACACGACTGCACCGTCTGGCACACACGACACCGCGGATTACACGACCGGACCGGTTGGCACACACCGCGGATCACACGACTGGACCGGTTGGCACACACGGCGGATCACACGACCGGACCGGTTGGCACACACGGCGGATCACACGACTGGACCGGTTGGCACACACGGCGGATCACAACGACTGGACCGGTTGGCACACACGGCGGATCACACGACTGGACCGGTTGGCACACACGGCGGATCACACGACCGGACCGGTTGGCACACACGGCGGATCACACGACTGGACCGGTTGGCACACACCGCGGACTGCATCACTACAGAGCGTAAATAGCATAACTAGAACAATAATTAACCAAGCAAATGTCTGAGAGCATCGCCTGGACAGGGATAAAAGCATGGCGATTCTTCACTGATAAGCTTGCGAAACCAGCTTTCTGACTGACGCATATTTTGAACCCGAAATACCCCCATAAAAGTACACTGCATGGATCGCTTCATTCGGAGATGTTTGCATTATATTGCGAGTAGCCCCACCACCCTCAGTCAATAAAGGGTAACCTCATCGAATGGCTGATTTGACACAGAGACACTGGTGAGACGCTTTCCAAATAACAGCGGTGTACGGCGGTACAGCATACGAGCGCCTCCTCCACGCCAAGTCAGCGGTCAGCCTAGACTCGCCGTACACGGCAGTATTGCGGCACAGTCTAACTGCTGGCCCTCGCAGGTGTTGGCCGATCGACCGACACATCTTCAGCGGACGCTTCGACACTCGAATATGGGCGTGGGAGTATCATGCAAGCGACGGATAGGACGTGAGCTGGGCATGCAGCGTATGAGTGCTTCAGCAACCACACACCAGCTCTCGGGCAAAAAGCACATTTCTTATATTACTGAATTGCAACGCTTTCATATTGCTCGCTTTATCAACAAGCATCCACGCGATGACAGCTAGCCGTACACACCACTGACATCCTCCCCATCCATAGCAGCACACGTGTGGTGTGCTGAAACACGGCAAAGATCCGCACTGGCTGCACCAGGCTACTCACCACAGTTGGCCTCGTCGCTGAGGTCACGGCAGTCGGGTCGACCGTTGCAGACCACGTTGTCCGGCACACACCGCTCCCCATCGCTACACTTGAACTCTCCGTCACGGCACTGGAGCTCTGCAGGTCGGGTCAGGTCACGTCAGCGGGCCAGGTTAGGTCACGTCAGACCACGTCAGACCAGGTCAAGTCAGATCAGGAAGAGTCAGGCCAGGTCAGTTCAGGTCGGGTCACATTTGAGTGGCACTTACCACCCTACAACTCATCTGAACCGTCAGCACTTACCACACTGCAGCTCATCTGAGCCGTCGCGGCAGTCGTAGCGGCGGTCACACCTGCCCACCACGTCGATACACTGACCGCTGTCGCATCGGAATTGCTGGTCCGTGCACTCTGAGAACACAAACATGAACACACACGGTCACACCTTCCCGCCCGGTCGATACACTGGCCACTGTTACAGCGGAACTGCTGGTCCGTGCACTCTGAGAACACGAACATGAACACACAGACACACACATGAACACACACGCACACCGCGCAAGGTCCCCTATGGGTGATCTATTGTCCCGTCCTGCTACGCCCCTGACTTGTTCACCTGTCTCTCTGTACCATCACCACCTCTCTTTAATTCCATAGTCTCACAATGTACTTAGTTCACCGACGTGGTTTAATCCAATAGACAGCCAGGCAACCAATGCTGCAAAGTCAGCATCACTGGGAACCTTCGAAAGGGTGAGTGTCGCACCTGAATGGCACTGGAGAGGGCAGACGGACAGCAAGTCAGCAGCAGCAGTGTCGGTCAACGGTCAGAGTCAAGGCGAGAATAGCCACAGGGAAGGCCGGTATCGAGGGCAGGTGACGGAGGCGAAGGCCGTGTCGGTACTTACGACAGTTCAGCTTGTCGGAGCCGTCAGTGTCGCTACTTACGACAGTTCAGCTCGTCGGAGCCGTCACGACAGTTGTGTCTGCCGTCACAGCGCCGGCCCAGATCCACACACTCTCCACTGCGGCATCGCCACTGGTCCGACCGGCACTCTGGCGACGCGGCGGGGTCACGGTGGGTCACGGTGGGTCACGGCGTGGTCACGGCGTGGTCACGGTGGGTCACGGCGGGGTCACGGTGGGGTCACGGCGGGGTCACGGCGGGTCACGGCGGGGTCACGGCGGGGTCACGGCGGGGTCACGGCGGGGTCACGGCGGGGTCACGGCGGGGTCACGGCGGGGTCACGGCGGGGTCACGGCGGGGTCACGGCGGGGTCACGGCGGGGTCACGGCGTGGTAACGGCGTGGTCACGGCGTGGTCACGGCGTGGTCACGGCGTGGTCACGGTGTGGTCACGGCGTGGTCACGGCGTGGTCACGGCGTGGTCACGGCGTGGTCACGGCGTGGTCACGGCGGGTCACGGCGGATCACGGCGGGTCACGGCGGGGTCACGGCGGGGTCACGATGGGTCGCGGCGTGTCACGGCGGGGTCACGGCGGGGTCACGTCGGGTCACGGCGGGGTCACGGTGGGGTCACGGCGGGGTCACGGCGGGGTCACGGCGGGGTCACGGCGGGGTCACGGCGGGGTCACGGCGGGGTCACGGCGGGGTCACGGCGGGGTCACGGCGGGGTCACGGCGGGGTCACGGCGGGGTCATACCGGGGTCACGGCGGGGTCATACCGGGGTCACGGTGTGGTCATGGTGGGTCACGGCGGGGTCACACCGGGGTCGCAGCGAAGGCCGATAGAAGTCACAGTGGCGTTGGAGGTTTTCACTTTCCCCCTGGAATCACTTTCACCTGTATCAAGTTAGTTACTAGGGCTTTAGGGCGCATCGACTATTTCACCAGCATCACAGGGATTCCATCAACCAAAGTGGTGTATGACGGAGTAGTGAGGAACCAACGTAGGGCTGCAACATGATCACTCAGAAGTAACAGTCAGCAGGTTGTTCCCGACTTCTTCTTCCCTGTGGTGAACATTTAAAGCGAAATCGTCCTCTGAAACCAAGTGATCGCGACAGCGAGCGGCTCCCTGCGCTACCACACTAAGTTCGCACAGCAGCAGCTACAGCAGGTCAGAAGCAACAATACCACAGACTCCGGAGATCACTCCGGGGATCACGCCGGCTCTGAATACATCGGGTAGACAATTAGTGCATTAACAAGAACAGATGCAAGACTATGTGAAAACTGAGCTGAAATGCGCTTGATGATCAACGCTTGGCAATTGAGCACACTGCGCACGAACAAATTCTTGATTTCTCGACATGATAACAAACTCATGATTATTTCGTGACAATTGTTCACAAACCTCAGCTTCAGTTTATGAAAAACACAAAGAGCATTTCGCCCAACGAAACACACTCGCGTGGAATGCACAAGGATGTCAAGATAGTCCACACAGTGGACAGTTTGACTTTAGTGACAACCAACTCCATTCCGAAACCTCCTACGAAGTTCCGGGTGCGCCGTAGCTCGCAAAAGCAATCCCGTTTAGCGATACATTGGCATGCAAAGTATCTTCATGAATAAACGGTGCACGTTCTTCCAAACTTCCAAAACATGCAAAACAAAATAGTTGCTCAACACATTACGACGAAAATACGCGGAACAGCTCTAGAAATATAAGCATGCAAACTAAACGCAACACCATCACGTGCGGTCACATTTAAAGCTACATTAATTATCCTACTCAACTTACGGTAACGGTTCTGTATGAACAAACTGTGCAACAGTGATGCTACACATCGGGCAGTGACCAATGAGTAATTATTTTTAGGGGAAAGCAAACACAAAGGTGGTCACCAATAAAATTATAATCCGCAATGTGTTTTCCGACCTTGTTCCCTCTTACTGTGCATTTAAAAGACACGGCCCTCTAGAACTGCCGTGCCTGGGACTACGGTCGACGTCCTACCCAACCGAACCTGTAGCACATCGCCGCAGCAGTGTGCATTGGTTGCTGAATTAAAGAGCGTGATAATCAATTCCGTCATTAACACTTCAAGACTGTTTGAATCTACAACCAAAAATGTCATGCCACCGTGTGTATATGATGCCAGTCAGCTACATCAGATCCCACGTAAACGGCTGCATCAGACTTCCGGAGAACATTGAAGTCATACCAGACTAATAGTGAATGTTTGACACGCCACCTAGAACCTTCATGATGATGAGCTGCGAAATACCAGGCTGATAGTAGGTGGTGGGAGCGCCACCTAGGACTTCCATCCAGTCTCAACATGATGATGAGAACTGTGAATTACCAGGCTGTGATAGCGGGTGTTGTAGAGTCACCAAGGCTCATAAAGTCTTCATAAAGTCTCGACACGACGACGAGTTGCGAAGTACCCGGCTGTGATAGCAGGTGTTGGGCGTGCCTTACGAGCGGCGAAATCATGCCAACGTAGCGTGGCTATTTGTGCTGTACCGACGCTGCTACTGCTACTGCTACTGGCGCTGCTACTGGCGCTGCTACTGGTAGCGGCACCGGTACCGTGACAGTCCTGTTCGTCACTGTAGTCGGAGCAGTCGTAGACGCTGTCACAGATCTGTGACTGGCTGAGGCAGAGCCCGTCCGCACACAGCCGGACACAGCCGGGGCCTGGGGTTCAGCGGCCGTGACACACTGACACTGACACTCACTGACAGCCGGGGCCTGGGGTTCAGCGGCCGTGACACACTGACACTGACACTCATACTGACAGCCGGGGCCTGGAGTTCAGCGACTGTGACACACTGACATTGACACTGACACTGACACTGACAGCCGGGGCATAGTGTTCAGTGGCCGTGACACACTGACATTGGCACTCACTGACAGCCGGGGCCTGGGGCTCAGCGACCGTGACACACTGACACTGACACTGACACTGACACTGACAGCTGGGGCATAGTGTTCAGTGGCCGTGACACACTGACACTGACACTGACACTGACACTGACACTGACAGCTGGGGCATAGTGTTCAGTGGCCGTGACACACTGACATTGACATTCACTGACAGCCAGGGCATAGTGTTCAGCGACCGTGACACACTGACACTGACACTCAATCCTTGTATTGGTACCAAGAGACACTCAGTATCAAATGTCAAAAACGCTTAAAAAAAGGGGTGGGACAGGAGGCTACTAAAACATTAAAAACACATGCATACAATACTCAAACATTCCCACGTACAGCTCTTTTCAGCGCCTCCTTCAGCTTAAACTTAAAAGCCCGTCGCATATTATCGGCCCTAACTTCCTCGGGGAGACTGTTCCAAAGAACTGCAGCACGGTACATGAAAGAGCGTTGCGCAAAAGAAGTTTTCAGGCGTGGGCGCTCTACTGAAAACGGTGTTGATCGCGTAGATCGAGAGCTGACATCACTTCTCAATGTCACAAGATCACGCAGGATTTCAGGTGCTCCCGAGTGATGCACTGCAAGATGAACCAGTGAGCAATCCCTAATGTCGACAAAGCGTTGAAAGCTAGGCCAGCCTAACCGCTCAATAACACTAACACTAACACTGACACTGACACTGACACTGACACTGACACTGACACTGACACTGGCACTGACACTGACACTGACACTGACACTGACAGCTGGGGCATAGTGTTCAGTGGCCGTGACACACTGACATTGACACTCACTGACAGCCGGGGCCTGGGGTTCAGCGACCGTGACACACTGACATTGACACGCATACCGACCCAGTCGGGGCCTGGGTTCCCCGAGACCGTGACACAATGACACTGAAGGTGACACAGCCAGAGCTTGAGGTCAAGCGACCTTAATATTCTGACATTGACACTGGCAGTTGGCGATGACACAAGCGGGGCTGGGTCAAGAAACGGTGGTTCACGCACATGGACAGAATCACGAGATGGTGATTAACGGACGTGGCAACCGATATTTCACGAGCAGATGAATATTGGAGCAGACCGGTTAAGATCTGCTGTTCTACAGACTGACACAGGGAGACTGAGCTGGTCGCGTCATAGAATCGACCACTGCATTGCAGATCCTGCTTGCAAAATTGAAGTAGTGTTCTAAGGAATGGCAGCTGCCAACAGCTATTACATGCACAGTGAATCACGTCAAAAGATGGCGTAGCAACTCCTGCAGTGTTAGCGGACGCAGTTGGTGACAAAGGTGACGTAGTTGGTGACAAAGGTGACGTAGTTGGTGACAAAGGTGACGTACAAGAGACGACGGACTCACGGCAGTTGGCTTCATCGGAGTAATCTGCACAGTCTGGGCGGCCGTCACACTTCCTGGAGGCGGGTATACAGCGGCCATCGCCGCACTGGTGCTCCTCCGTCCGGCACGAGGCTGGAGGTCAGGTCAGGTCAGATCCAGGTCAGGTCAGGTCAGGTCAGGCCAGATCAGATCACATTCCCTGGGAGAAGACACACAGCGGCCATCGCGGCACTGGTGCTCTTCCGCTAGGTACGATAATACGAGGCAGATCAGATCACAGGTCACGTCAGGTCAGGCCAATATCACCGAAGGTCGGCAGAAGGGCCAGCACGATACGTGTGTGCTTCATGCATATGTGGTGGCACATCCTTCACCTAAGTCATTTTCTCCATGGCCCATGAGTTCAGATAGACATCTAAATGACGTATTTATTTTTGCAAACATGGATTTGATAATGATATTGTGTACATTGGTGACCTGGTATGACCTGATTTTGTATCTAGCTTCTAACTATGCAAAATTAAGCAGGTATTCAACTCACAAACTGTCAAGTGTCAGACTAAGTTGACGTCTGCTCGCCTGTGGCAAGCCTCGAGGCGACGGAGTCCATCCACATAGAGTCGATAGTTACAACATCGATTACTGATACAGAAATGTACTTTCTATGGCATGAACCTAGCTCTTAACGAACGCTATTTGTGTAACTTGTTGAATAGAATTTAAGCTCAAAATGACTTGCACCAGGTCAGTATGTTGTTTAAACAAAGATATCGTAGGTAGTTATTCGGCATGAGTGTAGCATGTTGACCATCCAATATAAAGCAGTCGTGCCAGCATCTACTGATTGGGTGCAAGTCATTTAAAATTTGAAGGTTTCTTGCTTCAACGAGAGCCAAACTCCATTGGGCTTCGCCTTTGTTCCTATACAAAAATGCTACAGCAGACAGCCACTACAGTGGACACACACTACAGCAGACACTCAATGCAGGAGGCACTCGCTACAGCACTCACTCGCTACAGCAGGCACTCACTGCAGCAGACACTCACGGCAACATAACCCATTGCAGCAGGCAATCACTGCAGCAAGCACTCACTGCAGCAGACATTAATTGCAGCAGACACCCTGGAGCACGACACTCACGCATGCAGTTGTTCTCGTCGCTATAGTCGCGGCAGTCGTAGACGCGGTCGCAGACTTGGGTCTGCTCGATACAGGTGTCGTCGCCGCACCGGAACTGGCCGGCGATACAGGCTGGCGACAGGCGGGCAACGGTGGCGTGAGCGGCGCCACAGGCGGGCAACGGTGGCGTGAGAGGGGCCACAGGTGGTGGCTCCGAGAGACGGTCACGTGACGAAACTCACGGGGATGGTGACTCAGCTTGGGCCGACACTTCGCTGTTTGTTTCGGTGCCAGTTTTTCACCAGACGCGGGGCACGAGGATCGGCTATGTGCAGCGGTCACGATAGCGCGCTGGCACACTCACCTCGGCTCGGTCAGAAGGCATCTGCAGGCGACTACCCACTATCGGTGTATTCGCGTGGCTAGAAAATGTGGCCGAACAAAATTGGTAGGTGTAAAATGTATCCTTATAATATTTACGTACAAGCACATCCCAGCAACTCGTGGCTATTGCTGTACGGAATGAGTGTGAGTAAAGGAACTGGCCAGAGGACGAGAACTTTCTGGGAGAATAAGTGAAACATGTATGCTTACCGAGAAGAAATTGGGACAAGGATCTACGTTTTTGAAAATATTACACGAGAAATGTCCCCGCCCCACCCGTGACATATGCACACGACAGATGCTCACGACCATACCACATAATATGTGTACATCCGACGCACGAGCGGTCACATGCGCACACCCAAACAACTGCCCTGGCGCCATCAAGATATGAGCAGCGGCAAACATCTGCAAAACGATCAGAAAGCGTGATTAATGTGCACACTCGAGAGTAGAGACGAGGCAAGTTGGTGCGGTTCCCGCGGCTGTTGGTCGGTCGCTGCCGAGAGCCGAGTGCAGTAGAGTTGTACCACAGCGTTGCAGCAACGCTTGTGTACCAGCGGCGTTGAAGCAGCGCTTGTGTACCAGCGGCGTTGCAGCAGCGCTTGTGCACCAGCGGCGTTGTAGCAGCGCTTGTGCACCAGCGGCGTTTCGCCGCAGTGTTGCAGCGGCGCCACGGTCCACTGCCGCAGCTGATAGTTCTGAATGTTTGGACTGCGGGCTGGCCCGACATGGTATCACAGAGAGACAGCCCGCGAGCTGCGCTGTATGCTGAACGGGGCAGCCCTCCTCCGTGGACGGCAGGGCGACTCTTCACTCGCCGCAAAACGAGGAGACAATCCTCGCAATTCACAGACGGCCGTCGTTGCGAACCACTTCCAGCCACCATTCATGTTAATAACAAAAAAAAAATGCTTACACACTCAAGAGGCATGCCCTGCCGCGCACCTCGCACGCAAAAGTCAAAGTGCAGGCAAAAGGCGCAGCTGATCGTGACAGACAGCTGCAGCTGTCGGCTGGGGTCAACAGCGAGCAGCTGCTGGTGACGGCTGAGCAGTCAGTCGAGAGCAGCTGTTGGCTGCGCGAGAGCAGCGCAGCAGCAGCAGCAGCGGCGGCAGCAGCGCGAGAGCTAACACGGCAGCCGTCGGTGCAGTCACTCACGACAGTCCAACTCGTCGCTGCCTTCACGACAGTCCGGCTCGCCGTTGCAGCGCCGCTCCAGGTCAATACACGCACCGCTCTCGCACCGGAACTGTGACGCAGAGCAGGTACCTCCTGTCGGAACGTCACGCTCAGCCGGCGACCACCGAGGCTGAGGAGCAGCTGAGGCCGACCACCCTCGGCATCGTCAGGACGGCTGGGGTAGGCTCAGGAGCACCGACACCCTCGGCATCGTCAGGACGGCTGGGATAGGCTGAGGAGCACCGACACCCCCGGCATCGTCAGGACGGCTGGGATAGGCTCAGGAGCACAGACACCCTCGGCATCGTCAGGACGGCTGGGGTAGGCTCAGGAGCACCGACACCCTCGGCATCGTCAGGACGGCTGGGATAGGCTGAGGAGCACCGACACCCTCGGCATCGTCAGGACGGCTGGGATAGGCTCAGGAGCACCGACACCCTCGGCATCGTCAGGACGGCTGGGGTAGGCTCAGGAGCACCGACACCCTCGGCATCGTCAGGACGGCTGGGGTAGGCTCAGGAGCACCGACACCCTCGGCATCGTCAGGACGGCTGGGATAGGCTCAGGAGCACCGACACCCTCGGCATCGTCAGGACGGCTGGGGTAGGCTCAGGAGCACCGACACCCTCGGCATCGTCAGGACGGCTGGGATAGGCTCAGGAGCACCGACACCCTCGACATCGTCAGGACGGCTGGGGTAGGCTCAGGAGCACCGACACCCTCGGCATCGTCAGGACGGCTGGGGTAGGCTCAGGAGCACCGACACCCTCGGCATCGTCAGGACGGCTGGGGTAGGCTGAGGAGCACCGACACCCTCGGCATCGTCAGGACGGCTGGGATAGGCTCAGGAGCACCGACACCCTCGGCATCGTCAAGACGGCTGGGGTAGGCTGGGCATATGACGTCCACGGCACGGGTGAAGGAGAGAGTGCTTATCTTTAGCGGATGCATTTTGCGGTGGATGATGATTAAGTAACGATAGCATTTACCGTTATGGCGTCACTATTGCAACCAGTGTCATTAAATGTTTGTCTAGTTAGATTTTGTTTTGTTTGTAGGGGAAGTGGAAATTGACTTGATGATAGTCAATATATAAAAACATATTATGTTGCTATTATATGCTCAATTTTTACTGTACATTTCAAAGTAAGCGAATCACAGTCCTACATGCCTTAGGCGAGGTGTGTTGTTGTTTTGACTTGGAATCGCATGAAGTGCTTTCAGTTGTACATACAAAATTATCCTAAGTATCTTTGACTATATGCGCACGATAAATCAATATGTAATGTTCCAATGTTTCATAAATGCACAAAAGCTTCACAAATAGCGGTGATCAACCAGCCACCTTTGTTTGGATCCCCCATCTTCCAAAACACGTCATGTACTTCAATTAAATTTACACCGTAATCAGCCGTAGTGTCATTTTGGATGAACCAAAAAAAACAGAACCTGACAAATACCGATCCGATGGAGGCAATCATGCTGCAGCACCAGACAGGAGAACAGAATCCCATGTGGAATTTTCGAAATGCTTACTTGTGTGACTGGTGAGATTGTTCTGTTGCCGTGCAAATCCTGAGTGATAGTTGCGTGGCAAACTGCCAAAAGTAGTGTGATCAATTTTCCGTTCCAAGATAGTCAAATCAATCACGGGAAATGTTCGGGAAATGAAGGCAAAGAATCGACGCCATCATGATCGCAAAAGGCAAAGGCAGATACGAAGAAAACAAAATAGTGGTGAACGACGACAAAAGAGACGGAAGAAAGGGATGGTGGCAGTGTGAAAGGAAAAGAAAAGCAAAGAGACCAGAGACTTGAATGGGAAATGAACTGGGCAGGGACTCAGAGACAAAATTCATTGCGAAACAGGCTAGGATAAGTAGTTAAAGGGATCGGCTGGGGAGATAATTCCGTTCCATTGATGCATTTTGCAATGGCGGAATGAATCTAACATCATATACAATCATAACCCAATACAAAACTGCGTAAGTGAGCCAAGGGAAAAGTGATGAGATAGCAATGATGGAGGAAGGTCAGTCATGAACGAGCCAAGGGAGAAGTGAGGAGACAACAATGATGGAGACAGGTGGATGACGTGAACGGTGGATACACTTTAGTCACTAATGCTACAGCAACTCCAGTAATTAGTGATGCAGAAGCCTTCCATTAGTAGTGGAGGAACGCCATCCATGAATGAGAAAACCCAGGTAGCGAAGGAAGGCACGGCGCGACGACAGGGCCGCAGGGAGCACGTCACGCCCACGACGGCGTCCAGCACGCTATGTGCCTGATTAACTCCCAGTGAACTGAGGGCACGGAACTGGTCGAACTGGGTGCCCGGCGACGTGAGGGGACCAACTGACGGCACTCACCGCAGCCGACGCGAGGCCTGAGGCGTCAGACGGAACGTACGTACGTGCCAGTGAGAAGGGGTGGAGGGGAAGGGGGTAGATGAGCGAAAGCGCCAAACATCGTACCGCAGCCGACCTCGTCGGATCCGTCGGGACAGTGTGCCACTCTGTCGCAGAGCAGGTACTGCGGCAGGCAGTGTCCCGATCTGCAGCGGAACTGGCGCGCGCCGCACGCACGGCCAGCTGGGCGCGGGGTGGCGGACGGGCGCGGCCGGGCAGACGGCCGGACAGACGGCCGGACAGACGGGTCAGCAGACGGGCGGGCAGACGGGCGGGCAGACGGCCGGGCAGACGGCCGGGCAGACGGGCGAGCAGACGGGCGAGCAGACGGCCGGACAGACGGCCGGACAGACGGGTCGGCAGACGGGCGAGCAGACGGGCGAGCAGACGGCCGGACAGACGGCCGGGCAGACGGGTCGGCAGACAGCAGCTGGTCGGGCGCCAGCTCCGCGCCGCCGTCCGCCTCCACAGCCGTGTCGGCGGTGACGATGCCGAAGTCGCCGCCGGTCGCGATGTCGTCAGCCCCGCCGGACCCCTCGGCGGCCGGAGACACTGGACACGGCGGGCGCATCATGTACCGCCACGACAGCCGGCAGTGCCACCCACGTCAGCCGGCGACGCTTGACGTGTCGACTCCACACCACGCCGACCAACACACCTGCCTTCACAAGCCGCCTGCCAGCACAACTGCGCTCTCATCTGCTGGCTACATCGGAATAAAGTCGACGTTATCGAGACGACATCGATAGGCTCCGCGTCACATGGTTACATCGCCGCCTGCTGCCGACCGCTGGCGGCACCGCCACCATCCACTGCCTCAGCCGACAGCAAGGCCGACCAAGACGTCAACAGCAATGCCCTCATACACGCGACACGCCAGCTAGCCTGCCGCAGCTCCCAACACTTCAGCTGTACTCCGGCGTCAGTCGGCATGACGTCACACCCGTGACGCCATGCGGACCGGCGGAGGTAGAGCTCGCGCCGCCCACTGGACGTGGCTCCAGCCGCGGCAGGGTCGGACCCGGCCGGGGAGCGGCGCGGCGTCGGGAGCACAGTGTGGCGGTGTGGTGCCCGCCCGTGCAGCTCGCCTGACTGCCTGCAAAGTCGGACCCGGCCGGGGAGCGGCGCGGCGTCGGGAGCACAGAGTGGCGGTGTGGTGCCCGCCCGTGCAGCTCGCCTGACTGCCTGGAAAATCGGGACCGAGGTGACCACAGACATCACGAGTGGGCCGACATCGCCTGGCGCGGCTCGACTCACCGCAGTCCTGTTCGTCCGAGCCGTCGGAACAGTCGCGACGGCCGTCACACTTGCGGTCCGGGCCGACACAGGACCCGTCTCCGCAGCGCAGCTCGCCCGGGTTGCAGCGGGCTGGGGGCGACACGGTGTCAACCGCAGAACTCTAGACTCGTCCCAACACCCGGGTCACAGCGGGCTGGAGGCGACACGGTGTCACTAAAGAACTTTAGACTCGTCCCGACACCGGGTCACAGCGGGCTGGAGGCGACATGGTGTCAACCGCGGCATTCTAGACTCGTCCCGACACACTGGTGACAGCGGTCTGAGGGCGACACGGTGTCACTAAATAACTATAGACTCGTCCCGACACCCGGGTCGCAGCGGGCTGAGGACGACACGATGTTAACCACAGCATTCTAGACTCATCTCGACACACTAGTAACAGAGGGCTGAGGCTGACACGGTGTCA
Source organism: Ashinkailepas kermadecensis (assembly GCA_034440615.1). Taxonomy (NCBI): domain Eukaryota; kingdom Metazoa; phylum Arthropoda; class Thecostraca; family Neolepadidae; genus Ashinkailepas; species Ashinkailepas kermadecensis. The sequence continues at coordinate 47,293 of JAOTOM010001674.1, read as the reverse complement.
TCAAATAACTCTAGACTCGTCCCGACACCCGATCGCAGCGGGCTGGGGACGACACGGCGTCAACCACAGAACTTACTCGTCCCGACATCCGGGTTACAGCGGGCTGGGGACGACACGGCGTCAACCACAGAACTTACTCGTCCCGACACCCGGGTTACAGCCGGCTGGGGGTGATACGCTATCACCCCGAGGCAAACAAAGTCCAGCTCACGCTGGGGTAAGCACGCGCAGCTTAGGTGCATGGGTGGCAAGAGGTGGGGCTATGGTTTAATGATATAATGATATAAATCGAATATGCGCAGGATGAGCATGGATGGAATGGTGAAAATCAGTGCTGGGTACGCGTCTTGGCTGTATTTTCATGGTGTGATTTACTTCAGCACTGAAGTTAACAGACGCGCCATGGCAGCATGACAAGCTCTACAAAAAGCTTAAAATGATTGTTTCAATTTTCAAACGATTGTAAGATTTCAAGATAATATTTCAAATGGTTGTTCACAAAATATTGGTCCGGCTGATTATCTAGCTCCAGGAATGCTTTAAAGACAAATGCACCGAATCAGAAAATGTTTTGAACATGCCGTGACAAAGGCTGTGATTCATGAAAACTTCCAGATGCAATACTACACAGGTAGGCATCAGAGACGAGCGCACTGTTGGCACTACAACTGTCGACAGCAGTCACCGAGTGGGGCGGGGAGGGGCACTCACGTGGACAGCCCTCTTCATCGTCGTAGTCGGCGCAGTCGAAGATGCCGTCGCAGCGGCGCGACTTCTCCAAACACGTGCCGTCCACACAGCGGTACTGGCCGGGGCAGTCTGTAACACGCGGCGCGGCCGCAGCCCAGTCAGACCCAGCTCACAGCCGGGACCGACCTCTGGTCCCCCGCAGAGCTGCAGGTAATCAGCTCTGGTCCCCTGCAGAGCTGCAGGTCGTCAGCTCTGGTCACCTGCAGAGCTGCAGGTGCTCAGCTCTGGTCACCTGCAGAGCTGCAGGTGCTCAGCTCTGGTTACCTGCAGAGCTGCAGGTGCTCAGCTCTGGTCACCTGCAGAGCTGCAGGTGCTCAGCTCTGGTCACCTGCAGAGCTGCAGGTGCTCAGCTCTGGTCACCTGCAGAGCTGCAGGTGGTCAGCTCTGGCCACCTGCAGAGCTGCAGGTCGTCAGCTCTGGTCACCTGCAGAGCTGCAGGTCGTCAGCTCTGGACACCTGCAGAGCTGCAGGTCGTCAGCTCTGGACACCTGCAGAGCTGCAGGTCGTCAACTCTGGACACCTGCAGAGCTGCAGGTCATCAGCTCTGGTCCCCTGCAGAGCTGCAGAGCTGCCGGTCGTCAGCTCTGGCCACCTGCAGAGCTGCAGGTCGTCAGCTCTGGTCCCCTGCAGAGCTGCAGGTCATCAGCTCTGGTCCCCTGCAGAGCTGCAGAGCTGCAGGTCATCAGCTCTGGCCACCTGCAGAGCTGCAGGTCGTCAGCTCTGGTCACCTGTAGAGCTGCAGGTGGTCACCTGCAGAGCTGCAGGTCATCAGCTCTGGTCACCTGCAGAGCTGCAGGTCGTCAGCTCTGGCCACCTGCAGAGCTGCAGGTCATCAGCTCTGGCCACCTGCAGAGCTGCAGGTCATCAGCTCCGGTCAGCTGCAGAGCAGCACCGCTCCAGGGGTGTTGCGTGCACACTGTTCGGCTCGAATGCCACACCTAGCGGCTCCACACACGTGGAGGATGGTGACGTCATCGGCGAAGTCGTCGCAATCTGTTTCTGTCGGCGGTTGGTCCGAACACATTCGGACATCCCTCTGCAACTGTCTCTCTAAATCCAACAGCCGTTGAAGTGAATGAGCACATGCGTCTCCGCAGTACCCTGCCAGAGGCTGGACCAAATACACCCGGCAATCTCCGCAGAATCCTGCCAGAGGCTGAACCAAATACACCCGGCAATCTCCGCCGGTCCCTGGTCTGAAGTCACGGTTCGAACAGCAGCCACGTGGGGCGCTTACTGCTGCTGACGGGTACCACACGGTGGGCAGAGCTAGACCGCACGGTTGACCGCACCGCGCTTCGTCACGTGCCGACGCTCAACTGCTACCATGCCGCGCTATGTGCCATACGAGGACGCTCTGTCGTTGTCATGCCATGCCAGGTCACATGCGAATACTTCGCTCCTCCCATGCCGCGCCCTGTCACAGATCACTGATCTGCCTTGTTGGGTGCCAAATCACAGCCGGTTGAGCCAGGCGAATGGCTGGAACCAAGATGCCACGGTCCACCGCGGCTCCACGGAAGTTGGAACCGCTCAATATCACCACACGCGCAGGCACCAATCGGCCGTATGCCATGCCGACGAGTGGCAGTGTTCGAGAGCCGTTCAGAGCAGTTCCGTGGGCACCGCAGCCTGGCATGGATGCCATGGCCGTACGGATCACCGAAGGAGCTCATTCCACGCCATCGGCAAGCACACCACGCAGCATCAGTAGGCGAGTACGGGGACATGCAGACTGTCAGCGCCGCCAGAGCACGCAGCAAAGCATACCACCACCGCACCAGGTCCAAGCGCTAGCTGTTCCAAAAGATCTGCAGTCAAGCAAGTCAAGCAGTAGCTGGCTAGACTCGCGGCAGCTAGCGGAATAAAGGCAGCGAGCATGCTCGGCAAGGGCAGAGCACAGTTTCCGTCGGCATGTAAGGCGCTTACCACGGAGAAACCGCAGAGAGAAAAAAGTGCAGCCTGAAAGAAGTCACCAGCAGGGCGCCGCAAGAACAACATCAAATGAATAGACTAACAATTAACGGATTTAGACCATAAAGTCGCATGTAGCATGTGCAACTGTTGGAAGGACCCACATCTTGCGGAGCGGTTCAGAGTCCCTCCAGTGTCGACAGGAGAGACTCTGAACCGCTCCACAAAGCGTTAGTGAAGTTGAACATGGAATGGAGACCAAACCAAAGACAGACAGTTGAAGGCAAACGAAAATGTTAAGAGTGGAGACGGGGCTGAGGGGCAGAGCAGCGTGCGGCGACCTCGGGCAGCGTGAGGGGCGCACAGGTCAGAGAGCCGCCGCGTCAGGCAGACGGCTGGAGCAACAGACAGGTGGCGCTGCCGAGGCGGCGCAGGTGCACGCTTCCTACCGCAGCCGGCCTCGTCGACACCGTCGACACAGTCGTCGACACCGTCGCAGCGCGCCTCCGCCGGCACACAGGCACCGTCTGAGCACGTGACGTCCTGCGGCTCACAGCCGCGTCGGGCTGTGACACAGGTCAGCCGAGGTCAGCCGAGCTCAGCGGTAAGGTCGAGGCTCACAGCCGGGCCGGAACACTGCACAGGTCAGCCGAGATCAGCCGAGGTCAGCCGAGGTCGGCCGAGGTCAGCCGAGGTCGGCTGAGGTCAGCCTAGGTCAGCCGAGGTCAGCCAATGTCAGCTGAGATCATTGACAACACTGGGCCCACGGCCGAATCGGACTGTCACACAGGTCAGCCGAGATCAACTAAGGTCAGCTGAGGTCAGCCGAGGTCAGCTAATGTCAGCTGAGATTGGGCTCACGACAACACTGGTGCCCAGAGGCAACACTGGACTCACGGCTGGGGTATGCAACACAGGTAAGCCGAGGTCAGCCAAGGTCATTGATAACGTCGAGAGTCACAGCCAGGTCGGAACACTGCGCAAGTAAGTCGGGGTCAGCTGAGGTCATCATCAGCACTGCACGGTGCATCGGACTGGGCTGCCGAGCTCAGCAGTAGTATTTTGCAGGTTTAGCCAGGTATCCACATAGGCCAGAGAGGTCAAGGTCAAGTGGAACTGTGACCAACTGAGATCCACGGTAACGATGCTCCACATATGTTAGTCACAATATCGGACTTATATCATAGCACAGTGCACGAGAGACAACGCTGGAAAATCAAGCCCAACCAGACAACCAGTGAAGAAGGTACTCAAGGAACGGAAGGGGCATGGTGAAGAAGGAACGGAACAGCTGCAGGTTAGTCTGAACGCGTCAAGACAGGCCACATATCGGACACAGACCGGACACAGATCGGTTACAGATCTGTCACAGACAGACCACAAACTGGCCACAGACCGGCCCCAGACCGGCCACAAACTGGCTAAAGACAGGCTAAAGACAGGCTAAAGACCGGCCAAAGATCTGACACAGATCTGACACAGATCTGACACAGATCGGACACAGATCGGACACAGATTGGTCACAGATCGATCACAGATCGGTCACAGACCAACCACAGACGGGCCAGAGACGGACCAGAACAGAGGGCAGATCGGCCACAGACGGGCCACAACAGGTCACGATAGGTGGAAGATCGACCAAAGATGGGTCAAATACCGGCCACAGACGGGCCACAAACCAACCAGGACACGTGGCAGATCGGCCACAGATCGGCCACAAACGAAGCCTGGCCAGGGTGTGACGGTGGCCCGGGTCTGTGACTAGGTGTCACGGTGGCCCGGGTGTGACGGTGGCCCGGGTCTGTGACTAGGTGTCACGGTGGCCCGGGTGTGACGGTGGCCAGGGTCTGTGACGGTGGCCCGGGTGTGACGGTGGTCAGGATGTGACGGTGGCCCGGGTGTGACGGTGGCCCGGGTGTGACGGTGGCCCGTATGTGACGGTGCCTCGGGTGTGACGGTGGCCCGTGTGTGACGGTGCCTCGGGTGTGACGGTGCCTCGGGTGTGACGGTGGCCCGGGTGTGGCGGTGGCCCGGGTGTGGCGGTGGCCCGGGTGTGACGGTGGCCCGGGTGTGGCGGTGGCCCGGGTGTGACGGTGGCCCGTGTGTGACGGTGCCCCGGGTGTGACGGTGGCCCGGATGTGACGGTGGCCCGGGTGTGACGGTGGCCTAGGCTGGCCAGCGTTACGTCGCGGCACCTACTGCAGTTCGCCTCGTCGCTGATGTCTGAGCAGTCGGGGAAACCGTCACAGACGCGGCGGAGGTCCAGGCACTTGCCGGAGCTGACGCACGTGAAGGCGTCCAGGCACGAGGGCACTGCCGGACAGTGGTGGTTAGCGGTGGTCAGTGCGGCCAGTGAGGTCAGTGAGGTCAGTGAGGTCAGTGGGGTCAGTGGGGTCAGTGGGGTCAGCGGGGAGGTGTCAGAGGGGCTGGCGGGTGTGGTCAGTGAGGCAGCACCGTGGAAAAGTCATGTATTATGGGCTGTCCGCTGTAGCGGTACGACAGCAACATATTGCTCGTGCGTATTGCTCACTACATTCGTGGCGCGTGGTGCACTCGGTGCGCACAAATTCAGTCGGCAGATCAAGATCACACTGATCTCACATCGATCACACATCGATCACACATCGATCACACAGAGAGCACACAGAGATCACACCGATATCACATCGGCTGACGTGGCTCGCCGGCGACAAGGTCATATCGGCTGACATCGGAGTGTCACCTTAGTGCAGTGGCGGGCAGCAGGTCAGATCCGATGGCACCACGGTCTTCATGACAGACATCGGACACAAGGCCTCATGCTCACGCGGCAAGTAACGCCTTGACAAGGCCGGAAGCTGACTCAGACTTTCTCATAAGTATCGTAGTACGTGGCTAGCTGCAAAGCCTACCCAATTCGACGTAGCGGTGGAGAAACCGATAACAGGAAATGTTGTTCATGTAAACGTGCTGAACTCGGACCTCTCACCGATGTAGCCCTAATCAACACGGCTCACGTCGATGCAGTCCGAACTGACCCGACCCGCACCGACGTAAAACTGACATGCAATTAACCAGGTCCACCGATATAGATCCTAACCACCACGGTCCCCGTCGATGTCCTTTGTCGATTTATCCCTACCTACATCGCTGCTTACAAGCGGCTTCCTCTGCGCTGCTACAAGCGGCTACAAGCGGCTTCCTCCTTACAAGCGGCTGTCCCTTTCCCCTTCACTAAGGTTGCTTGGAGGTTGGCATCGGACAGAACATTGCCAATGGCGGAAGTGAAGGACTGACAATTGATCTCCCAGTACGGGCACTATATCTCACTACCTCTTTCTCCCGTCCAGCCTAAAGGGTGATCGCCAGTGGGGGGCGACCCACACATTAAACATGAAACATACTGCGTCACCATATGTCGTTTGATTATCGTATCACACAGGGCCCAGGATGTATGAATGTGCAGTTACACTAGTTAAATAATTAATGGGACGGTCCTTGAATACGTAGAGATTAGAAACTAATATTGTACGACTTCATGAGAACACTGGTGTAGCACTCGTGTAGCGGAAGGCGACCGAGTTCTGTAACGCCACGTCAGTATTAGGTGACGAGGTACAGGCGAAATGCCGCGATGTGGTGGGAGGTCAGCAGGACGTCGTAGCGTCAGCGAAGCGTCTTGACATCAGAATAATATCGCGCAGGCGTGTGGTGGTACTAGTTGAGTGGCGTAGCAGTAGTGGAATGCCGGGACACTACTACAGCTAACCTCGTCCGAACATCGGGACATGTGGGTAGTGCCTTGCCGGGACACTACTACAGCTAACCTCGTCGGAGCCGTCGGGACATGAGGGTAGTGCCGTGCCGACACACCACTGCAGTTGGCCTCGTCGGATAGCGATTGTGAGTTTACGACGCAGTCAGCAGCTGAGGCTACATGGCGTCGACTGCCTCTCACCCTGGCAGGCAGCGCGAGCATCGCAGGGAATCGAACCCCGTACCTCTGGCGTGCCAGACGCTCAGCTTAATCACTGAGTTACCGACGCCCTTGGCCTCGTTGGACCCGTCGGGACATGAGGGTAGTGCCGTGCCGGGACACCTACTACAGCTGGCCCCGTCGGAGGGTAGTGCCGTGCCGGGACACCTACTACAGTTGGCCTCGTCGGAGGGTAGTGCCGTGCCGGGACACCTACTACAGCTGGCCCCGTCGGAGGGTAGTGCCGTGCCGGGACACCTACTACAGTTGGCCTCGTCGGAGGGTAGTGCCGTGCCGGGACACCTACTACAGTTGGCCTCGTCGGAGGGTAGTGCCGTGCCGGGACACCTACTACAGCTGGCCCCGTCGGAGGGTAGTGCCGTGCCGGGACACCTACTACAGTTGGCCTCGTCGGAGGGTAGTGCCGTGCCGGGACACCTACTACAGCTGGCCCCGTCGGAGGGTAGTGCCGTGCCGGGACACCTACTACAGTTGGCCTCGTCGGAGGGTAGTGCCGTGCCGGGACACCTACTACAGTTGGCCTCGTCGGAGGGTAGTGCCGTGCCGGGACACCTACTACAGTTGGCCTCGTCGGAGCCGTCGGGGCAGTCGACAGCGGAGTCGCAGCGCCGCTTCTTCGGCACACAGCTGCCATCCGTGCAGCGGAAGTCGTCCTCCTCGCACAACGTCGGCGCCGGGCCTGGGTCAGATCAGGTCAGGTCGGTTCAGGTCAGGTCAGGTCAGGTCAGATCAGATCAGATCAGAGCAGATCAGATCCGATCAGATCAGATCGGAGATCAGATCGGAGATCAGATCGGAGATCAGATCGGAGATCAGATCGGAGATCTGAGAACAGATCAGATCAGAACAGATCATGTTAGGTCAGATCGGTCAGTCGATATACAGCATACCGCCTAATACGCCACCGAACACAGCCCAAGACCCCACCCGACATACAGCCTAGAGTTCCACCAGACATATAGCCCAGAACCCCACCCGACATACAGCCTAGAATCCCACCCGACATACAGCCTAGAATCCCACCCGACATGCAGCCCAGAATACCACCTGATATACAGCCCAGAACACCACCATACATACAGCCTAGAATCCCACTCAACATACAGCCCAGAATATCACCCGACATACCGCCCTGAACCCAACCCGGGATACAGCCCAGTTAGTTAGTTATTTATTTGAGTTTTAGGGCGTCTCGACCACGGCATACAGCCCAGAACCCGACCCGACATACAGGCTAGAACACCACCTAACATACAGCCCAGACCCCCCCCCTCCCGGAATACAGCCTAGAACCCACCCGGCATACAGCCCAGAACATCACTCGACATCAAGTTCAGCACACGTCTCACACTCTACTCATTTGGCTCAGCATATCACTTAGCATACAGACCACCACAGCAAGATAAAATAACTATGCGGTACATACTATACGGTATGAAGAAATTCGAACGCAAGCCAACCTCTATCAACTTACGGAAACAAACATGTGAAGTGAAAACAGTTGTAATATTGCGGATAGCTGCACAGACCACCGCTAAATTGAAAATGATCACGAAAATAGCAATATACTGATGTTAACTGGAAAAGTCTCTACAATCTTGCCTAACCGGGACGGGACAGTCACTTTTCTATCGTCACTTTTCTAGACCATTTTCACATGAAAACAAATCAGCGTCACAATGGCCGCTGTCATTGCCATCCATGCTCGGAAGCGATCTATCAGCCAGCACGTGTTGCTGAGTCACGTGTGCAGGTAGACAGACTCACCGCCCGGACAGCGGTTCTTGTCCTCATCAGAGGCATCCCTGCAGTCGGGGTAGCCGTCGCAGGCGCGCGTGAAGGGGATGCACGCGCCGTCCCCGCAGCGAAACTCCTCCTTACTGCACCCGGCTGTCGAACCGTGACGGCGAACAGACCATGTCAGCCGGGGACCGGACCAGGGCAGACGGACCACGGCAGACAGACCACGTCAGTCGGGGACCGGACCAGGCAGACAGACCACGGCAGACGGACCACGTCAGCCGGGGACCGGACCAGGCAGACGGACCACGGCAGACAGACCACGTCAGTCGGGGACCGGACCAGGGCAGACGGACCACGGCAGACAGACCACGTCAGTCGGGGACCGTACCATGGCAGACAGACCACGTCAGTCGGGGACCGGACCAAGGCAGACGGACCACGTCAGCCGGGGACCGGACCAAGGCAGACAGACCAAGTCAACCGGGGACCGGACCAAGGCAGACGGACCACGTCAGCCGGGGACCGGACCACGGCAGACGGACCATGTCAGTCGGGGACCGGACCACGGCAGACAGACCACGTCAGCCGGGGACCGGACCAAGGCAGACGGACCACGTCAGCCGGGGACCGGACCAAGGCAGACGGACCAGGTCAGCCGGGGACCGGACCACGTCAGCCGGGGACCGGACCAGGTCAGCCGGGGACCGGACCAGGGCAGACGGACCAGGTCAGCCGGAGACCGGACCAAGGCAGACAGACCACGTTAACCGGGGACCACACCAAGGCAGACGGACCACGTCAGCCGGGGACCGGACCACGGCAGACGGACCACGTCAGTCGGGGACCGGACCACGGCAGACGGACCAGGTCAGCCGGAGACCGGACCAAGGCAGACAGACCACGTTAACCGGGGACCACACCAAGGCAGACAGATCAGCACGGGACCGGACCAAGGCAGACAGATCAGCACGGGACCGGACCAAGGCAGACAGATCAGCACGGGACCGGACCAAGGCAGACAGATCAGCACGGGACCGGACCAAGGCAGACAGATCAGCACGGGACCGGACCAAGGCAGACAGATCAGCACGGGACCGGATCTTTATTAGCTACTTCCATGTCCGAACATTTTATCTTTTCACTGACGAAATTTGTAGAGGGGTGTCATGCGAATCTCGCAAGCCAGGTGATCATTTGTATAATCATTAGCATGGCTTAAGGGCGCATTTGCTAGGATAAGGTCATTTAGCGCCCACCAGCTGATCAGTTGTGAACTGCACTAGAACTATCATTTTGAAACCACAAGTATCAGTTGTCCTCCTTAAAATACCATTGAATATTCGTGTGCGCAGAAACGGGTGCCGTCAATAACAGACAACCTACAGAGAAAGGACGAAATAAGCAGGACCGAACCATGCACATGCCTGCACCAGACAAAACGACACACAGAAAAGACGGCACAGAATCTGTGGGTCAGCATCACTCCGACCAGTTGGAACATTGCAACACTCAGGTCAAGTCGGCACGTACTGCAGACTGTGCATGGTGGCTGACGAGTGGTGTCCGACCGTTCAGACCGTGCATTGTGTCTGACGGGTGGTGGCCGGTCGTGCAGACTGTACGTGGAGTCTGACACGTGGTGACCGATCGTGCAGACTGTACATGGTGTCTGACACGTGGTGGCCGATCGTGCAGACTGTACATGGTGTCTGACACGTGGTGGCCGATCGTGCAGACTGTACATGGTGTCTGACACGTGGTGACCGATCGTGCAGACGGTACATGGTGTGACACGTGGTGACCGATCGTGCAGACTGTACATGGAGTCTGACACGTGGTGACCGATCGTGCAGACTGTACATGGTGTCTGACACGTGGTGACCGATCGTGCAGACTTTACATGGTGTCTGACACGTGGTGACCGATCGTGCAGACTGTACATGGAGTCTGACACGTGGTGACCGATCGTGCAGACTGTACATGGTGTCTGACACGTGGTGGCCGATCGTGCAGACTGTACATGGTGTCTGACACGTGGTGACCGATCGTGCAGACTGTACATGGTGTCTGACACGTGGTGACCGATCGTGCAGACGGTACATGGTGTCTGACACGTGGTGACCGATCGTTGCTTAGTGCGCCTTAGAAGCTGATCGTGCCGCCTGCACCGCAGCTACCGTCGAATTCCTCAGCAGACTCAGCTGTTCTGTTTGTTCAACTTTGGTTCATTTTGGTATTTACCCCGATCGAACCGTGACAAACTTGTAAGTGTAACTTGTAAATGTAACTTGTGGGTGTAACTTGTGGGTGTAACTTGTGGGTGTAACTTGTGGGTGTAACTTGTGAGTGTAACTTGTAAGTGTAACTTGTAAGTGTAACTTGTGAGTGTAACTTGTGAGTGTAACTTGTGAGTGTAACTTGTGAGTGTAACTTGTAAGTGTAACTTGTAAGTGTAACTTGTGAGCAACCTGGCATATGAGGAAAGATTGAAGAAATTGAATATGTTTTCACTTAGATATAGAAGGCTGAGAGGAGATCTCATCGAGGTTTTTAAATTTGTTCATGGTCAGAACAGGGATATCTCAGGGAAATGTTTGAATTTAACAGAAATGATGCAATTAGAGGTCATCAATTCAAAATTAAAGTTAATCACAGCAGGACAAGGTTAAGACAAGTCTTTCTTCACCAACAGGGTAGTCGAACACTGGAACCAGCTGCCAGGAGCCATTGTCAGTAACAACACACTGAACATCTTTAAAAACGGCATAGACAATCATTATAAGAATAGGGGGCTTGTTTTTTCTGTATTCCAGGGAGGGCTGATATACAGATTTGGTGGGCAACTGGTTCAGTGTCCAAAAGTGCAACCAAGAAGGGCCCTTGTGGCTCATAGTTGCACTGATCTTTTACGTCTTTATGTCTTCATGTCTTTATGGAGAATGGCAATGCTGACGGTGGAGAATGGCAATGCTGACGGTGGAGAATGGCAAGGTTGACGGTGAGGTTGACACGGTTGAAGATGGTGGATTAGCGCGGTTGATGGTTAGATAATGGCAAGGTTTGCGGTGGGAAAGTGGCACGGTCGGCTGTGAGGACTGGCACGGTCGGCGGTGGGGACTGGCACGGTCGGCGGTGGGGACTAACACGGTCGGCGGTGGGGACTAACACGGTTGACGGCGAGAAGCGGAACGGTTGACAGTGAGGCACGGTCGGCGGCATCGCTGCACTCACCGCAGTTTGTCTCGTCCTCGCCGCCGGCACACTCCGGCTCGCCGTTGCACTTCTGCGCGATACTCAGACAGGGTCCGTCGTCACACGCGAACTGGTCAGGGCGACAGCGCGGCGCTGACGAAACAGAGCGTAAGTTCCAACACCGCGCTCACAGCAGCGTCCTGCCACCACACCTGCTGCCTCTGCTGACGAACATGGCGACACGCCGGCACCACACTCACAGCAGCGTCCTGCCACCACACCTGCTGCCGCTGCTGACGAACATGGCGACACGCCCAGCACCGCACCCACAGCAGCGTCCTGCCACCACACCTGCTGCCGCTGCTGACGAACGTGGCGACACGCCCAGCACCGCACCCACAGCAGCGCCCCGAACATTCAACCCGGTGTCCCACCGCCACATTCACTGCAGCGTCCAACTACATCCACTCCAGCGTCCCACCACATTCACTGTAGCGTCCCAACTCCATATCCACCTCAGTGTCTCACCACGTTCACTCCAGCGTTCCACCACGAAATCCACCTCGGCGTTTCTCCACACCCACTCCAGCGTTCTACCACCACACCCACTGCAGCGTCCCACCACATTCACTGTAGCGTCCCACCACATTCACTGCAGCGTCCCACCACATTCACTGCAGCGTCCCACCACATTCACTGTAGCGTCCCACCACATTCACTGTAGCGTCCCACCACATTCACTGAAGCGTCCCACCACATTCACTGCAGCGTCCCACCACATTCACTGTAGCGTTCCACCACCAAATCCACCTCAGCGTCTCACCGCCACATCTCCCACCACACACCCTGATACAAACCAGCAGGCATCCGACCAATAGGACTAATCAAACACAGTCCGGGACATGATCAGACACAGCCCGGGATATGATCAGACACAGCCCGGGACATGATCAGACACAGCCCGGGATATGATCAGACACAGCCCGGGATATGATCAGACACAGCCCGGGATATGATCAGACACAGCCCGGGATATGATCAGACACAGCCCGGGACATGATCAGACACAGCCCGGGACATGATCAGACACAGCCCGGGACACGCTTCGACCGGGAGTCTATTATTTTTTTCTTTTTTTTTTTTTTACCTTAATAATTTTTTTTCAACCCCCAAAAAAACTTATCCCCCTGGCGTAAAGTGAAGCATTATGGGTGTCGACGCGCCGTTCATACCAGCTTGATCTGCCGTACCCCCACAGACGTAACAGCTGAGACTACAAACCGGTGTGGGTGCTCGAGCACTGTTGTTAACGCCCAGGCGATAGGACCCACACAGATACTGGAACCACACCGCAGCACTGTGGTAGGTCGACACGCTCCCAGACCAGGTATGATCCAAACCAATCAAACAGTCGTAGCAGTGAAATCACTGGACAACATAACAGCGCTCGAACACAGCAGCGGAAGAGTCGGCAGCAGCGCAAGAGGTAGACAGCTTAGTGGCGCAGATAGAGAGAAGAACTTGAAATGCTGGAAATGGTGGAAATGTGTGCTTTCTATGCATGCGCTGTTTAGCTAATAAGCTACTAAGCTAGCACCGTAGCCTGAAGCCTGGCCAGCAGCAGACAGCTACTGACAGGCAACTTCAAGGGTTACTCGTTCAGAGTGAAACATAAACCTTCAGCTCGGAGAACGCAGAGACGAGCGGGTTCGACTCCGGTCATGATAGGCGTGAACAGTACACCGCAGTCGGATTTGCTTAGCATGGAGACGGTGATTTGATCCAACTCCGTCGAAGCATCCTTCAAACGGTCCTTGTTTCAAAAGTTATCTAGTGTTCATGTCGATGATCAGGGATGCAGTGGCCACTTACAGTGATCAGTGAGGTAGTGATCAGTGGTGTAGTGATCAGTGATGTAGGGATCAGTGATGTAGTGATCAGTGATGTAGTGATCAGTGATGTAGTGATCAGTGATGTAGTGATCAGTGATGCAGGACTGCGCCATGCAGGACTGCGCCACGCATTTGATGAGGACGATGTGACAATGCTTGAGCTGCTATGGAAATATTTAGGATCATCACAGCGTTCGGTTGTACTGAGAATGTGGGTAGAGATAAAGTAGCATCTAAAAACAATGTGAAGAACCGCAAAACACAGGAGATGGAGCAGTCGCTGCTGAGCGCAATGCTGGAGTGCGCTTGTCCGCTGTTTGTGGCGTGAGTGCCGGATTCACGTGAGTACTCGGGTGGCGAGGTGTGGATGAGACCACCACCACCAGCAGACACTCAACGGCAACAAATGGTAGCTGCCGGCGAGCTACCAGTGCGCTCGTCACTGGACGGGAGCAACGCCACCAACACAGGAGCATCGGCCATCTCGAGGACTGGGAGCCGAGCTGGAGGACCGGAGGGCGCGGGGGCTGAGGAGGTCTGGCGGCATCCACACCGGGCGGTGGCGTCACGTGACGCGGCGGGGGGGGGGACACTCACGGCAGTGGTCCTCGTCCGAGCTGTCCGGACAGTGAATGGTGCGGTCACATCGCAGAGCAGAGTTGATGCACGTGCCGTCCAGGCAGGCGAACTCGTTGCCGGCGCAGGTGGGCGCTACAACACGGCGGTGGTCGGGTCACGTGCTGGCGTGCTGTTCACGGCATGGGCGCCACGCGGCGGAGCGCGGCGGAGCGCGGAGTGGCAGGCCGGCGACACCCGGCGATCAATGTGACAGGCAGCCAAACGGGAGCGCAGATGGAAGCAGCCAGGAGAGGTGCTGCAAGTCGCTTAGTTCAAAAAGGCCGAATTCATTAGTTCGAAATGATGACGATGGACAGGGAATGGATAGTGGTAGTGGATCATTGCCTGGCGGAATGCAATGCAGAGGGAATGCTGATGCCTCGTTGCAAGTTTATGGCCATCGAAGGTGGCGAATTAGACAACTTTGTGAACGTCCAAAAACTAGTCACGCATTAGAAGAAACTCGCTGCACGTTCCCGACGTTCGGGCTGACGAGGTCTTCGGTTCGATTCGATACTTGAGTCAACGAGCACCCGCCAAAACACAGCCGACACATCAAAAGCGCAGATCAGGCGCGCACAATCACAGAAGCGATCGACACGGAGGATGGCGAGCGGGACACGCGGCGCCGGACATGCGGCCGCGACGCGACACGGAGAGCTGACGTCACACGGCGCTGGCGGACACCGCACGGCCGCAGCATCCCCACCACGGACGGACAACCAGACAGCTGCGCCGCTCCACCACCAGAGGGCGCGTCAGCTGGTCTGCACCGGACCGCGCCAAGAGCCGGCGTTAGGTCACCGGTGGCCGAGAGCGTGCCCGGCGGCCACGGCGCTAGGCCGACGACAGGTCAACGTCCAACAGGCAGCCTTCACCGACCGCTAAACGGGCGCGACGTCCGAATGAGAAACCTCCACCGGGGTGTTGGACAGCGTCGAAAGGAGCCTCCACCGGGACGACACAGAGCGGCGGGAGCCTCCACCGGGGTGTAGATAATAGTGGGAGCTCCACCGGGGCGATAGAGAGCGGCGGCAGCCTCCACCAGAGTGCAGAGTGGCGGGAGGCGATACGACTCCTGCACCGAGAGGGAGCCAGGCAGCAGAAGCCGACAGAGACCTTGACCGAGACCAGGGCCTGTCTGTCGCCTCCCCATGCGAGTGAGGCTGGGCGGCGTGGTTAACAGTCGACGCTACGCTACACAGCAGACCAGTGCGAAAGAAACTTCTCACATATTAAGGAGGAAAATAGAAGTCCATTGGTCGCTCGTGCGTCGGAGCAAAGAACAAGCCAAAGCGAAGAAGTCGTACAATTTGCTTTCTGCTTCCGAAATCAGTCAGACATTGAGGGTAGGATACAAGTTTATTTTGGCACTAATGCAGCGCCGTTGACATGTATTTCGGTGTCGATGAGTTTTGTGAAAATGCATTTTTGTATTCCACATACTTCGACTTCATGGTTTGCATGCAGTTGCGAACCGTTTTAATATGAGCCCGGGTCTTAGACGTAATGATGCAATTTGGAATCACTTCGCGAGACCAAGCGTTCAATAATGTTGGGATCAAATCCTAGATCTGCCCGCCAACTACCAATGGATTGGAAACCGAAGTTCATGGAGTTAGTGGCGACATCTGTGACGAAATTTGCGACGAAATCTGCGAAGACAGAATTTTAGCACAATATGATCATTGTACGTGCTAAGCAGGAGCTAAATGAAAGCTTGTCATCTCAACGTTCTCTTGTCACCATTGACTTCACCAAAGTCGTCTGACCTTGATCTTAGATCAATGCAAGGTATGATGACGAGCTTTACAAATCGTCGCGCTAGGGATATATTTACGACCTTGTGATTAGCTTCCGTTATTTTCATCGTGGGACTTTCTCAAGGCTGACGTTAGGTTCAAAATACGTGATGTCATCTTAAGGCCAGAAGATGATTTTTGCGAGAAGCCGCAATGACTATGCTAAGCTCAGGGCCAGACACCAGGGATGGAGAGGGCACGGGGGCCATGTGGACGGATTTTCAGCCAATGGCGTCAGTGGAAAAGGCGTCTTTGAATTAAATGTTCTCGAGTGCACCCCTTCCGGTCAGCTCAACGGATTTTCAGCCGAATGCGTCCTTCCAGAGACTTTCGTGGTGCCCCCCCCAGACGATTGTCCCATCCTCAATTAAAATTCCTGGATCCCCTGATTAAACTAATTGTAGCCAACATTCCTCTCCTTAAAGATTGATTTCCCAAAGGTTCTAGATGTTACGTTGATCTCAGTACAAATATTCAGAGCCAATTTAGGGCCGGAAGACGAATTTGTTGAAGAATTACAATGGACCCTACAATCGAATTTCTGCCGGCTAACGTTCGCCACACTTAACGTTTGACTTTCTCAGTTATTTGAAAATGTTATCTTCTGGTCACAAATTGGTAACGTGTATTTTGAGCTAGGGTGAAGGTGGCTGTCGAGGATGTCAAACGTTAAGGGTGACGACACTTGGTCACAGAAGTTTCGATATAAAATGATTGAGGGATTCAAACAGCTTTAAACCAAATGCTATCTAATGTACGCCCCTGGGCGAGTGGAAGCGATTTAGGAGTGGCTCAGGGCCCCGGAATATGTGGAACGTTTTCCAACCATTCGTAAAATAGATATATATCGGTGTTCAATCAGTGCTGCGCATGTTCACTCGATGACAGCGACAGCGTCCGTTATGACATTGAGGAAGTCGAATGCTAAGAATGACAAAGAACGACCGACCACAAGGCATTCAGTTTATGCATACTGTGACGAGTCGCAAATTTTATCTCCAGCTCTACATCCGTTCTGCGGTGGTTTTGACCTGAGCTCAATACCACCCCATGACCTTCAGGAAGTCAAACGTTCAAGGTGATGAAAGTGTGAAAGTGTGAAAGGTGATGTCGCAAGGTCATAGCTGCGTGCGTACTGGAATGAGTCTCCAATTTCACCTTCTGACCTCAAATCGGTATCGAGTACTTTGACCGGAAGGTTAGGTTACTCCAGGGAGCCAAACGCTAAAGGTGACAAAAAGTGGCCGAAAGGAGCGTAATATGGGCCATTACGACGGTTCGCAAAAATCATATTCTGGCCTCCAATCGGTACCGCATACTTCGACCCAAGTTCAAGGTGAGGAACCCAGGCCCAAGAGGAACTTGGCGAAGTAGCAATGGCAAGAGAATGCCCAGGTCACAAGCTTTCGCTCGAACATCCGTTTATCACTTATGTCGTCGCAAGTGTGACAACCGTGATCGCCAAATTTACAGACCCTGCAACCCTGTCAGTTTCAGATGTCGTCGCAAGTGTCACAGCTGTCATCGCTAACTTCACAGACCTTGCTGTTCTGCTCTGATCGCAGTCTATACTCTGGCTGTTTCTCCAGACAAGTGAATTGCAACAAATGAAATAAAAACTGATAACGCATTTACCAACTATCATTACATTATCATCACCGTCGACTGGCCATAGCCATGTGATTATGCCATGGCGTACAAATCAAACAATTGGAGACAAACATAAGTGCAACTGCAACGCGGGGTCCATGTTTTCACGCAAATGTGTACGACTTCGCATGGATGTTCCATGTCCTACACACACAGACCACTGGAACTGCCACCGGCCCTGCCAAGGTGCTTGATCACTAGATCTACTGCAAAGAGCTGGGCAGCGGTCGACAGTCGGGCGACAGGCTCAGGTACTGGCGTGTTGCGGCGCAGCATGGCGGTGGCCGAGTGAAGTGTTAGTTGGCCGGACGCCGACAGATGGGGTTAGTGACTACGGAGAAGACCTTACGACAGTTCTGCTCGTCAGTGCCGTCCTGACAATTCCGAACTCCGTTACATTTGTTCTTGAGCGTGATACAGTAGCCATTGCCGCATTCAAACTCGTCGTCACCACACTCTATGGAGAGGAATCAACACCAAACTGCCTGAGACCATAAAGCGAAGTCAAGCATCGATGAGCGATGGTCAAAGGTCAAACGTTGGCTAACCAAAAACACCAGCTTCAACATTGTATAAAGGGAGCACTCTGCATGCAAGATAACACTCAGTGTGCGCTGTGACATAGCAAGCTAATAACACTAGGTTACTTGCTACAGAAAGCGATGTTAGAAGCAACTAATGTGCCTGAGTGTACGATTTCGACGTGGGAGAACTACATTAATTATTGTCATACTACAACGACAAATATACGTACAGTCATAGGCGACATGGCTAAGATATATCTACCGTACATCATACGAATACAATGCAAAACGATGCTGATCTATTAATCATGATACTAATAATCAGTGCAATAAAACACGAATGTAAACTTAGCATACATGTACATGCAGATTATATAAACAAAGATACATACACACACACACGCATATATATATATATATATATATATATATATATATATATATATATATATATATATATATATATATATATAAAACGTAGACGTAAGGTAGAGTGATGACTCGAACGCCCACCAATGATGAAATAAATGTCTAAACATAGTTTCAAATTCAGGAATTGAAAACGAGACGCTTGTAGGATATTAACTCCAGCGCTTTCTTAGTATTCCAAAGGTGATTCTAATTTCGTAAATTTGGGGACACTGAGCCTTTTCAAAAAGCATGAGGGTTGGGCCTGAAAATGAAGCGTAACGGCCTTCTTCTAAAAGAAGTAAGTCAATTTTATGAAGGGGCCTAGAGCGTCCCCACCATCCGCGCGAACAAAACGTTCTATCCCTACACACAGCATATAAATGCATTCGAACAAATATGGAATTCTGAGAAAGTCAACGACAAATACACACGGAGGGAAATGGGCAGCCTGTGGACCCAGCGGGGTGGGGGTCGCTGCTCGGCTGAGCACTGAATGGGCGGGGGGGGCGGTCGCGAGGTACGACCAGGAGGTACGTACCGCATTCGATCTCGTCGGAGCCGTCTGCGCAGTCGATGCGGGCGTTACACCAGACCGAGGTGCTCACACACTCCCCGCTGTCGCACCGCCGCTGGTCTGTCCGACACTCTGTCGACATCCGACCCGTGGTCAGATGTCACCCGCCACACCTGGCTCACATCCCGTGGTCAGATGTCACCCGCCACACCTGGCTCACATCCCGTGGTCAGATGTCACCCGCCACACCTGGCTCACATCCCGTGGTCAGATGTCACCCGCCACACCTG
Source organism: Ashinkailepas kermadecensis (assembly GCA_034440615.1). Classification (NCBI taxonomy): domain Eukaryota; kingdom Metazoa; phylum Arthropoda; class Thecostraca; family Neolepadidae; genus Ashinkailepas; species Ashinkailepas kermadecensis. The sequence continues at coordinate 28,017 of JAOTOM010001674.1, read as the reverse complement.
GCTCACATCCCGTGGTCAGATGTCACCCGCCACACCTGGCTCACATCCCGTGGTCAGATGTCACCCGTCACACCTGGTTCACATCCCGTGGTCAGATGTCACCCGCCACACCTGGTTCACATACAGTGGTCAGATGTCACCCGCCACACCTGGCTCACATCCCGTGGTCAGATGTCACCCGCCACACCTAGTTCACATACAGTGGTCAGATGTCACCCGCCACACCTGGCTCACATCCCGTGGTCAGATGTCACCCGCCACACCTGGTTCACATCCAGTGGTCAGGTGCCACCCGCCACACCTGGCTCACATCCCGTGGTCAGATGTCACCCGCCACACCTGGTTCACATACAGTGGTCAGATGTCACCCGCCACACCTGGCTCACATCCCGTGGTCAGATGTCACCCGCCACACCTGGCTCACATCCCGTGGTCAGATGTCACCCGCCACACCTGGCTCACATCCCGTGGTCAGATGTCACCCGCCACACCTGGTTCACATACAGTGGTCAGATGTCACTCGCCACACCTGGCTCACATCCCGTGGCCAGATGTCACCCGCCACACCTGGTTCACATACAGTGGTCAGATGTCACCCGCCACACCTGGTTCACATACAGTGGTCAGATGTCACCCGCCACACCTGGCTCACATCCCGTGGTCAGATGTCACCCGCCACACCTGGTTCACATACAGTGGTCAGATGTCACCCGCCACACCTGGCTCACATCCCGTGGTCAGATGTCACCCGCCACACCTGGCTCACATCCCGTGGTCAGATGTCACCCGCGACACCTGGTTCACATACAGTGGTCAGATGTCACCCGTCACACCTGGCTCACATCCCGTGGTCAGATGTCACCCGTCACACCTGGTTCCCACGCTCGGGTGTTCCACCGTCCGACCCGACCCGACACCCCGCCATCTGACACTCAGATGGACTGCTGCAACTCAGCCATACTACTACTGCAACCCCACCATACAACTCAGCATGCATGGCGATCCTTGAGGTCGAAATTAGTCTCAGATTGGTCACAAAATGACAGACGACTTAATTTTGCAGGACGTTTTTTGCAGGTGTTCATTTGCCAAAACGGTGATAAAAGGAAAAAGTAGTGATCCTCAGATGCATGACCAAATGCCCCACAAACTCTCGGGCCTGTGAACATTTAAAAAAATAACCAAATGTTCAAAACCAGTCCGACTAGGACAGAAGGCACGAAGTCTCCCAGTTCTGAGCACAGTGGTACCTGGTCCCTATAGTCTATGGCATTTACATGGCCAACAATGCGTTCACAGCAACCGATGTGCTTAAAAATGCTTTCATTTCCTGTAGTAGATGGCTGTCCAGGAGATACTAGCAAAATGAAATTGCGAACTACGTATTAAAATCAAACAATCAAATCTGCATAACGGCCATAGGCCAACGCAACCACTGTACCATATGCAGATGCTGCTAACAAGTGGGTTAGACAACATGGCATTCTCCGGTGATGCGCTACTGATGTTAGGCACAGGCGAGTGTCAGGTTAGTTGGCCAAGCACGAGTGCACAAAGACGGGCTCAATAGCTGTAGAACTTCGTGGGCCATAGTATTTGGCACTGCTGGACGAAAGACATCTCACCTCGACCGGAACACAGCGCGACATGCAACACACACACACTTATGTCCTGCATCAGACTGGGCATAGCACACCACATCTCACACCAGACTAGGCTCAACACACCACATCTCACACCAGACTGGACTCAACACACCACATCTCACACCAGACTAGGCTCAACACACCACATCTCACACCAGACTAGGCTCAACACACCACATCTCACACCAGACTGGACTCAACACACCACATCTCACACCAGACTAGGCTCAAAACACCATATCTCACACCAGACTAGGCTCAACACACCACATCTCACACCAGACTGGGCTCGACACACCACGCCCCGCACTAGACTGGACACAATACTCACATCCCGCACCAGACTGGGCACAATGCACCACAGCTCACACCAGACAGAACACAACAGTCTGGTGTGATCTCAAAACAGTGAGGTCAGAGAATAGTGGCGAATGATCTTGAAGTGCAAGAGCGGTGCAGAAACGCTAAGCTACCCCGAAGCGTGTGCAAGGACCCCAGTTGCCGGTGTGCCCCTTGAACCTCCTCCAAATAGCCTGAACGGTGAGAGCTGCGGAGAGCGCGGCGGTGCGTTAGTCTGAAGCGGCAGAGCGGGATTGGGGACAGTGGTACGGTCCGTACGGCATCCTCGCTCGTCCGACGCGTCGGCGCAGTCGGGGCGGCCGTCGCAGTGCCGCGACCGGTCCAGACAGACGTTTCCGGTGCGACAGCGCCACTGGTCCGACCGGCACTCTGTCGGGTCAGCTCGGGTCACTCGGGTCGCTAGGTCACTAGGTCACCCGGCCACGGCCGCCGGGTCCCGTGACAGTCTCAGCGTGCGACACAGCCATAGGCCCCGCCCACCACAGCCAGCAGCGTCAATGCCACCCACCAGCACACGTCAGCACCAGCGCTGCTAGCAAATCACCTCCCGCCCGTGCGGTCGGATTTCACGAACGCGAGCTCGACCGTAGCGGGTCGGGCGACGGTGCTGCCACGCGGCGGCCACTCACCGCAGTTACGCTCGTCGGCGCCGTCGCTACAGTCGTGCCTGCCGTCGCACCGACGCCGCAGGTCCACGCACGTGCCGTCCGAACAGCGCAGCTCCAGTGCCGAACACTCTGCACGTGGGACGCCAGGCGTCACGTGGGGTGTCAGGCGTTATGCGGGGCGCCAGGCGTAACGTGGGGCGCCAGGTATTATGCGAAGCGCCAGTTATCACGTGAGACGCCAGGCGTTATGCGAGGCGCCAGGCGTCACGTGAGACGCTAGGCGTTATGCGGGGCGCCAGGCGTCACGTGGGGCACCAGGCATCACGTGGGGAGCCAGGAATCACGTGGACGCTCGGGTGGCCTCATCCAGGGATCAGAGTGTCATGTGGGGAGGAGGCGGCAGTTAGGTGGCAACGCCGGATTACCACATTTTGAAAATGCGGGAGATTGAGAAGCGATTGAGTTTCCACCTATGAGATGAGAATGAGTTTGAAGGTCAGCTTCCAGTGACAGCTAAACTGGCCCCATCGGACCGACCGAGTTCAGATTCGCACGGATTCCTCTTGATCGTTGGCTTGATAAGTAGACGGAACGAATACGTTGATCTTGATCCAACATCAGATGTCAAATATATCTGACGTGGATGGTTGGTTTGGTTGGCTATTTGAGTTTTCAGGCGCATCGCGACCCGATCTAATCATTTAGCCCCCATTTCCCGGACATGGAGCTGGTTATTGGTTACACCCGGATACTGGTGCGATTACGGACCTGAAAAATGCTACAAGGGAACACCTATCTTATCGTTCCTTTGCTCGATGCATTTAGGTCCGTCTTCTCGAGTGGTTCGCGTTCGGGGTGTTTATAATTGCTTTAAATTAACCGACGTTCTCCGTCCCATGATACCAATGTGCACCATGGTTCGAATAAAGATATTACTTTCAAGTGATAATTCCGTAAGAACCAGCTCATGGAAACACTCGCTTCCGAAATTGGGATTAAGCCATGTCAATCCACACACGAGCAAATTACACCTCCAAATAACACCAGGAGGACATATAAGGTGTCCCAATTCGCATCATCGAATCCCGTACGATATACGCCGAAATATGTTCAACATTGAGTGGATTTCCTGCCTACGACACCAGCCATAGTTTTGTTCACGACACAGGGAGACATGCAGTACAAGGCGGTTTTCTCAGAGGATGTGACCCATTAACTATAGTCACCGGAGGGGGAACGGGTGTGTGTGTGAATGCCACCCCCGGCGAATGTGTCACGCCCAAGGGCGCAGCCAAGGGTGGGGGCTCGGCTCCCCTCCCTTATTGCCCAAAAATACACTAGATCAAAAGATAAACTATGGGATTTTCACCACGCAAAACCGAAGATTTTCGTCGCGCTCCGCGCGCCGCAAGCGTTCTCTCTTCCGTCCCATTTTGTGGAGTTGGGCCACCCCTTAGGAAAATCCTGGCTGTGCCACTGGTCACGCCGTTGGAAAATGGTGAAATACACCATGTTACGAAATAGACCATAATTTTCTCGCAAACACATTTATGGACGATGCCCGTTATCATCGCCAAATAAAAGTGTGCATTTCCAGCAGCAGAACAAGAACGTGGCAAAAAATTCACGCGGTCTTACTTCCCAGCGTCTTTGCTTCGCCTTCACCCGACCAGCGTTGCTTTCCTCTCTCGCTTCGCATTTCTTGTCTTGTGATGCACGAATGACACTTCAAAATCTTCCCCATTTTCCCTCTTCATGCATACCTCGTGCGAGTTGCTAATCACCGTGTTAGAAGCTTTGAGTTCCATATCCAAGATGCGACCTGTCAGTCATGGGGTTTCAGCCTCTTTTCCAAGCTTGTTTGCCGGTAGGCGGTCTTTTTTTGTTTGCTTTTCTCATCTTCAGTGTTTTTGTTTGCTTCATTGTTGACGTGCAAGGAAGGCGTGATGGTGACGTGTTGGCAGACGTCTTCCTCATTAAGCATTGCTCAGCCAGAATGATATACTAATATGTCTTCGACAAGTGAAAATATATGCCTAATCATGAATAGTGTAAAAAAAGCATAGGCATGATCAAATCGAAAATAGCCTTACAGGTAAACCTATAAAAAGTAGATGACAAGATTTAAGACACCCATGGCTACATGCACAGGAACAAATTAAAAAAAAAATGTGAAAATAATGTAACAAGCCTCGGTGATTTAGCATTACTTGGTCAAGAAGCCGGGCATATTACAGGGCAGGATAATATGTTCCTGCCCGGGGCCGCAAAAATGAATGTTGAAAAACCGAGGTTGTTTTAAGCGTAGGATCGGAGAGCGGGTCAGGCACTATGCCCAGAGTTCTAAGCCACCGATGTTTCCAACATTACTTCCGTGGCTAAGGATGGAATTTTTTATTGTAGCCAGAGGAATACTATATCTAGGCATCTATTTTGTATCGGTTTGCCCGTCCGGCGTTTTTCAATTGTACCAGGCCTATGCTTCTTTACATTATTCTTGATTAGTCATATATTTTCATTGTCCAAGACAAAATAGTAAATCATTCTGCCTGAAAAATGCTGAATGAGAGAGCCCGTCATCCTAACCTCCACGTTAATAATGAAGCAAATAAAAACATGGCAGAAGCGAAAAGCAAACAAAATGTACTGCCTGCTAGTAAACAAGCTTGAGAGAGGAACCCGGGACTGACGGGTTGCATCTTGGATATTGAACCCAAAGCTTCAAATACAGTGATTAGCAACTGCGTACTATGTATATATGACGACGAGAGACCATGGGCAAAGCTTTGAGGTGTTGTCGGTTCATCACAAGACAAGAAGTGTGAATCAGGAGATGGAAGCAAAGCTGAACAGGTGAATGTGCAGCGGACACTGGGACGTAATGCCGCTTGGACCTTCAACCTGGTTCTTGTTCTGCTGCTATAAATATTGTTTTATTCGGCGATTATAACTGGCGCCATCTAGCAATGTGTCGGCTACAAAACTATGATGCATTTCGTAATTTACACATACATTTTGAATGCATTTCTAACGTTTTATTCATATTTGCAGGACGTTTTCTGCAGCGGCAAGAAAACGTCAGCAGCCGGCAAGAAAACATTCACGCGACAAGCTTCTTTAGTGGTATTCGCAATTGATTTGTCAATGCAGCATATGCAGGAGAGGCAATTCATAGCTTGGGAACAGCTCACAAGCCAGGCTAGGCATATTCCTACACATATCGACCTGGCGAAACCTTTGTCAAGCATGCTCTTCTGATTCTGGCCTGACATTGTCCAATGTTCTCCGTGAACTCTGCAAGAAATCCGCCGGTCATGGGTCAGGTCGACATGTGGCCGCCGAGAGCGGGGGGAGGGGGGGGGGGCAGGCGGTCGGACGCCACGTTTGGAGCACCCGCAAGTGTCGATAGACCCGATGACCGGAAGTAAACAATGGTGACAGAGCCATGATCGTCTCGCCGCGGACATTGACCAGAGGCTTGGCCAGCTGCGCCGGTGAAGCTGCACCGGTGCGTCACATTTGGCCGAGTTAGTCGGCGATTGCCGGTGCAGTGCGGAGCGGACTGGTGCCTGGTGCGGGCCGGTGCGAATGGCTCGTGCGGGCAGACCGAGCTCGGACCGAACAACACCCACAGTGCTGCAGTCCGAGGGCTGGGGGCTGCAGCGGGTGAAGCGCACGCTGCTCAGAAAACGGTGCACGTGCGAAGAAGGTGTACAGCTGGTGCAGCTCATGCGGCTGGTGCCGGTCAGGCTGGTGGATGGTGTGGGATCAGCTGGAAGCTGTGCCAATTTTAGCCGCACTACAGGTGGCCGCCAGCCGGCACATGCGTCTCCCGATCGGGCTGCCACTGTGGCCACCGGAGAGGCAGGCGATCGGAGAGCCACTGAGCGGCATGCGGTGCTGAGGCGCTGCTACGTCCATCACCGTTCTTCTACTTCTGCTCTTCTACTGGGGCTAAGCAGTGGCACTGAGGCCTACACACTGAGGTAAAGCAGTGATAGTGAGGCCCGCATATTGAGACCAAGCGGAGGAGATGAAACACGAGAGACATGAGATGAAGAGACATGATGAGATGAGATGAGACATGAAACATGAGATGAAACATGAGAGAACACAGAGGCTGCACGGCGGTGCTGTTGTTGAATATTGAGGCCGGGCGGCGGTGCTATGGCCTGCATACTGAGGCCAAGCGGTGCTGTTGCCTGTACAGTGCACACTAAGGCCAAGCGGTGCTGTTGCCTGTACAGTGCACACTAAGGCCAAGCGGCGGCAAAGAAGCTTATATACTGAGGTCGGACCGCAGTGGCATGGCCTGCATACCGAGGCCGGCCGGCTGTGCTGTGGTTTGAACACCGACGAAAAGCGGAGGAAATGATGCCTATACATTGAGGACGGGCGGCGGTCTAGTGGCCTGTATGCAAGGCCGGGCAGCGGTGCTGTGGCCTGCATACTGAGGCTGGGCGGTGGCGCTCTGACCTGTACTACACTGAGACCAAGCGGAGAAAATAAGTTCTCTGCACTGAGGCCGGGCGGCAGTGTAATGGCATGTATGCTGAGGCCGGGCCGCAGTGTAATGGCATGTATGCTGAGGCCGGGCCGCAGTGTATTGGCCTGCACACTGAGGCCGGGCGGCGGTGCTGTGGCCTGTATACGAGGCCGGGCGGCAATGTTGTGGCCTGTATACCAGGTCGGGGCAGCGCTGTGGCCTGTATACGAGGTCGGGCGGCGGTGCTGTGGCCTGTATACGAGGCCCGGCGGCGGTGTTGGTGCTGCGGCTTGTTTATGAGGCCGACGGCGGTGCTGTGGCCTGTATACGAGACCGAGCGGCGGTGCGGTGGCCTGTATACGAGGTTGGGCGGCGGTGCTGTGGCCTGTACACGAGGCCGGGGGGGCGCTGTGTCCTGTACATGGTGCCGGGTGGCGGTGCTGTGGCCTGCATATGAGGCCGGGTGGCGGTGCGGTGGCCTGTATACGAGGTTGGGCGGCGGTGCCAAGGCCTGCATACTGAGGTCCAGCGGCGACGCCTTGGCATGTATATCGAGGTCGGCGGTGGTGTTATGGCCTGCAGTCTGAGGCCAGGCGGTGGTGCTGTGGCCTGTATACGAGGCCGAGCGGCGGTGGTGCGGTCTGCATGATGAGCTCAGTACGAGAAGCCTGGCCTGAGCGGTGCCGAGGTGCTGCCACATCCGCGCCACCGAGGGCGCCACTCACTGCACTGCTGGTTGGTCTCGTCCGAGTCGTCTCCGGAGGGACAGTCGGCCGTGCCGTCGCACATGAGGTCACGGTCGATGCATGTGCCGTCGTCGCACTGCCACTGGCTTACACCACACGCTGCCGGCACCAGCGACCGTTGGTGCACAGCACCAGCCACACTGCCGGCGCCAGTCGACAGGCTGGGGTTGGCAAACAAGAAGTTGGCGTTGCGGGGCGACCAACACAGTGCAGATTTCGAGAAGTCTGGTGGTGCAGTTGCAACATCTGCAATGCTACATTGACAGTGCGTGTCGGCGGTGGTGATGTGACGCCGGACGGGCCAGCGTCACATCACCAGCGTCACATCACCAGCGTCACATCACCAGCGGGTGTCATGCGGCCCCGCAGTCTGCCAGCGAGCAACAGCTGAGAGCCGCTGTGTCAGCCCTGCATGACAGTCGCTCACGGAAGCTCTGTACAGTCGCTCACGGTTGCTCTGCACATTCGCTCATGGCCACCCTGAACGGCAGTCGCTCACGGCAGCTTTGCACAGTTTCTCACCGTAGCACTGCGCAGTCGCTCACGGCAGCTCTGCACAGTCGCTCACGGCAGCTCTGCACAGTCGCTCACGGCAGCTCTGCACAGTCGCTCACGGCAGCTCTGCATAGTCGCTCATGGTAGCTCTGCAAGTCGCTCACGGTAGCTATGCACGACACAGTCGCTCGCAGCAGCTCTGCTCGCACTGGCCGCCCGTGACCGCGTGTCCAGTATGCAGTCGCCATGGGACAGGACATGAACACCGGCAGCCGGCATTACTGGAGCACACTGAGCTCACGTCCTCGCAGACAGCAGCGGCACGTCAGCCCGATTCTGATTGGCTGCATTCCAGCGGCCAGGGGATGCCGGCACGCAACCCAAAACAGGCACCGCCAGACCGCTCTGGAGGTCACGCGCACCACCAGCGGCCGCCCCGCCGACAGACAGGACGTCGGCCGGCCGCGAGGCGCGTCGACACGTGCGGCGACACTTACGACAGTGGCGCTCGTCGTCGCCGAGCGGGCAGTCGACGACGCCGTCGCACCGCACGTCCATCGGTACACAGCGATCGGAGTCGGCGCACGTCAACTGGCTGGCGTTCACACAGCGCGGGTTGGCTAGAACACAGCGCGCGCTGTCACGGCGGCCGGACACAGGAGACGGGTATCGGGAATGAACGCAGGAGAGAGGTGTCAGAGGCGGACGCAGGAGAGGGTGTCAGGGGCGGACGCAGGAGATGGGTGTCAGGGGCGGACGGGGGAGAGGGGTGACAGGGTTGGACGCGGTAGAAGGTGTCAGGGGCGGACACAGGCAAGGGGTATTAGGGGTGGATGCGGAAGAGGGTGTCAGTGGTGGACGCGGGAGAGGGGCGTCAGGGTTGGACGCGGGAGAGAATGCCAGAAATAAACACAAGACGAGTGTGTCAGGGGTGGACACAGGAGAGGGTGTCAGGGGCGGACGCAGGAGGAGGGTGTCAGGGGCAGACGCAGGAGGGTGGCAGGAGCAGACACAGGCGCCAGGCGCTAGGAACGAACACAGAAGACGGGTGGTGGGTGTCAGGGGTGGACGCGGGAGAGAAGTGTAAGGGATGGCCATCTTGTTACATGCTTGCGGAACAGAAGGAATGCAAAATTGTCGGAGACTCGTGACAGAGGCGGGCACAAAATAGGTGTAGCAAGAGAACAGGATGTTGCTGTTGCTGTTGGGAACAGGATGTTGCTGCCACAAGAGAGATGGGAACAGGATGTTGCTGCCACACGTGCGCGTAGCGCGGGCAGAACAGCTGCAGAAGTGTCGTCATGGGAACAGAGCAGCTTGGGATCAGAACGGAGGACACAGCTAGGCACGGGATGGCGAGGCAGCAGGCAGTGGCACAGTGGCACTTGACCAAGACAGTGCCGTAATCACAGAGGAGACCAAAGGACCAGAGGACACCAGTGCAGGCGATGCATAGGATGACCACTACACGTGGAGCGCATACCATGACGTCTCCATGCAATTCGCCCAGTGTTCTTCTGTACAACAGGGTCTGTAACATCATGGGGTTGGTGATTTAATGTGCACGATGGATGAGGACAAATGGAAGTATTGTAAATGATATAAAGGCCCGGCTCCTACGAACAGACCAGTGGACAAGCTTGAATCCTACCCACCGACACGATCTTCGTCATAATTTATCTTATACACTTGCACGAGCTTTTTTCTTGCTTTTCTTTTTTGCGAACTTTTTTTAAGTATGCCATAATTACATTTTTGTCAAGGAAAAGTAGATACATTGTTAGGAGAAGATGGTTTCAAGACATACACAATGTGTGGCGATCTTGATAATATTGTGAATGCATGGGATAACAACCAGTAACCTACGTTTCTTGCCCAGGTGATTTCCCGTTTAAAAAGAAAAAAATAGTGTGTTATGATAAAAAGAATTAGTACAAGCGCATGCAAACATAAGGCATGACCTCTCGCGAAACATCCTTGAGAATACATAAAGATACAATATAATTCGTGACCTAACACACTAATTGAACGTTGCCCTCTGTGGATGACGAAAAGTCCCATGTCCCTAAGGCGCTATGCCATTGCGCAACAAATTCCAAACTAGATTATCCCTTGCTTATTATTTAAGTTCATGCATCACCACACGACACTTCTAGACGCCAAATGTACCCCGGGAAGTCAATATCTAAACCAACAGCGCTGGAACGTCGTGTGAAACCTAATGGTGGCGGCGCTCAGAAAATCACCATAAACGCTGTTTTTGTGGTGCGGGAAGCCCGCTGACGGTCTCCACATCAACTGAGTTGCATCAGTGCGTCACAAGCAGAACATCCAGACCGTATCAAAACGACCATACATCAAAACATCCAGACAGCAAAACATCTAGACCGTATCAAAACGAGCACACGTTACAATGGAGCTGCACTGCGAGCATCCATCGTTGAGCACGGAGCGCGTCGAGTTACATTCTAACAGCATGTAAAGCGAGGCCCGTCATTGAGAGGCTATGATGCTGATCATGTCAGCTGATTCACGATGACCAACACTGCAATGCTGATATGGCTTGCCGTTCGAGTGCCATTTGGTACGAGTATATCATGCCGGCAGTAAACCTGACGAATGTGTTTTGCTAAAAATGAACATTCCAAACGTGACCAAAACTGGTGTTGAAATAGTAACGAAATTGTACTTTATTGGAAAAAAGACGAACATTATTGAGAGAAAAATCGAGCAGCTTACTGCGAAACTTAGCCGAGACCCCAGCAATTTGCTACAACTATCCTTCTAAAAGTGTTCCGTAGTCTCCTGTAACTTGTTCGACAGATATTGAATGAGAGGAGAAAAACCGACCTTTGGAGCGAAAGCGAAAATGTCTCCAACACAACTGAAGATAGGACCCATCGCACCATCAGGACGTGGACGTCGGAGCGGCGGATGTGTGCTGGACATGTCCACGTCCACACCCCGGAACACCGACAGATCGGACGGACCAAGTGGTGACGAGGCGGTGACGTCACCAAAGTGATGACGATTTGTGTAGAGTGACGCCGGTGACTATTTGCATAAAATGGCGCCGGTGACGATTTGTATAAAGTGGCGCCGACGGTTTGTATAAATTGGCGCCGGTGACAGCTTGTATGAAGTGGCGCCGGTGACGATTTGTGGCGCCGGTGACGATTTGTATCTAGTGGCGCCGGTGACGAGTTGCATAAGGCGCCGGTGACGATTTGTATAAAGTGGCGCCCGTGACGAGTTGTATCAAGTGGCGCCGGTGACGATTGGTATAAAGTGGCGCCGGTGACGAGTTGTATAAAGAGGCGCCAGTGACGATTTACTGCCTCCCCAGCCAGCTCCGGCCATAATGTCAGCCATCCCTGTCCACTTCACAGTCGAGCGTGCGACCGCTACCATTATCTTCGCGCGGAGGGTGGATATTTGGTGCAACGTCTGGCGCATAGAAAACAGCTACACGCCCCACAATGGCCGGCGCCCGGGAGCGTCGATTTTCCCAGCTCTACATGAGCGGCGGATGTCGCCCGGCTCGACGTGGCTGGTCAGGTGCCCAACAGACGCCGCCAGCCACCCGCCGGGAAATCTGCCGCATGTGCGGCTGTCCCGTTCTGGCGCACCCAGCGGTCCACTTGGCCATTGTTGCAGCGCCAGGATACAATCTCAGTAATGCAGCCAAAACAACAATTCGATGCGGCGCACATGCAATTCGTTTCGTACATAACTTCGAGCCCAGCAAAACCGAAGCTGACTTCGACAGTGCAAAGGTATGCACCACGCGAATACGTAACTTCTTCAGCATGGGCACAGAGCCGCCGCAGAGCCCATGCACCGACCAAAAGCTGTTCAAGTGGAGCCATCTCCGGAGCCGTAACAGAACACCACGGAGCCGGACGGAACCCAGACGGGTCAGACGGAGGCACCGAGGAGTTCAGACGGTGCCGCCACAGCATCCAGACGGAGTGCCTGCATGCCTGGGCGGACTGTGGAGGCTGCCTGCTCTGGGGTGCTTCTATTATATCCTGTGTCCACTAGATGGATTATACAATATCCCCCTAGTCTCACTTCTCAGATAAGCGCCAATGGTTGTCTTGCCGACTAACACCCCAGAGACGCCTCCAATATGGCTGCCCGTCAGGCTGCCCCCATATATATTATACATGATGTGATAAGATAGAACCTTCTATTAGGATTTCCAACAGGATTGCAAAGGACAGGACGTTTGATTACCTCGCGTTCTTGTACAATGCATTCAACCGTCGGGCCATACAGCATCGCCAACTTCTCACGCCGTTCGGTTACAGGTGGAGTAGGTAATCGCGTCGGTTGTGGGATTTGATCCACGACCTTACGATCAAGAGTCGAATTCCTCACCGACTGAGTATCGCAATCCCACAGACCTTTCACTACGATAGGATAGCATGGGATAGAATATTTGATTACAATAAGATATGATATGGTAGAATAGAATAGGATCTCCGAGGTCACAGGGTGACTCGGTAGAGACCGGGAGGAGGGGCTTCTATGCAGGGCAGACCGGGGGCTCCTATGATTCGGTGGAGACCCAGGGCTCCTATTCCCGGCAGACCGCCTGTTGGTGTAACCCCGGCAGGCCGCCTGTTGGTGTAGCCCGCCTGTTGGTGTAGCTCCAACAGATCGTCTGTTGGTGTAGCCCGTCCCGTCCGCGGCCGGCTAGTCATTTCCTATGCCGGCGTGTTTGCAGACTAGTCGGTGATCCATCAGGGTGCTGTTGACGTAGCTGACCGGACGGCAACGTCGACGGTCAGCCGCGCCTCCTCCCGGCTGGCGGCTGTTCCAGGTCACTGCAGCTAGTCCCGCCCTGAGGCTATGTGGGGTCACTGCGGCTCATCCAGCCCCGGGACTATGCGCGGTCGCTGCGGCTCATCCCGCCCTGAGGCTATGTGGGGTCACTGCGGCTCATCCAGCCCCGGGACTATGCGGGTTCGCTGCGGCTCATCCTGCCCTGAGGCTATGTGGGGTCACTGCGGCTCATCCAGCCCCGGGACTATGCGCGGTCGCTGCGGCTCATCCCGCCCTCAGGTGTGTGGGGTCACATCCAGCCCCGAGGCTATGTGGGGTCACTGCGGCTAGTCCCATCCTGAGGTTATGTGGGGTCACTGCGGCTCATCCAGCCCCGAGGCTATGCGGGGTCGCTGCAGCTTATCCCGCCCTAAGGATATGTGGGGTCACTGCGGCTCATCCCGCCCTCAGGCTATGTGGGATTACTGCGGCTCATCCAGCCCCGAGGCTATGTGCGGTCGCTGCAGCTTATCCAGCCCTAAGGATATGTGGCGTCACTACGGCTCATCCCGCCATGAGGCTATGTGGGGTCACTACGGCTCATCCCGCCCTGAGGATATGTGGTGTTACCGCGGCTCATCCCGCCCTGAGGCTATGTGGGGTCACTACGGCTCATCCCGCCCTGAGGATATGTGGTGTTACCGCGGCTCATTCCGCCCCGAGGATATGCAAGGTCATTGCGGCTCATCGCACCCTGAGGATGTTCATCTCGCCCTGAGGCTATGTCGGGTCACTGGGTCTTATCTCGCCCTGAAATGTCTCAGCTCACTACGGCTGATCTCGCGCCGAAGCTATGTGGGGTCAGTACGGCTGATCTCTCCTAGGGCTATGCGAAGTCACTGCGGTTGATCTCGCCCTAGAGCTATGCCAGGCCACTGCGGCTGATTTCGCCCTGAGGCTATGTGGGGTCACTACGACTAATCTCGCCCTAGGGCCATGTGAGTCAGTATGGATGATCTCACCCTGGGGCCATGTAAAGTCACTACGATTGATCTCGTCCTAGAGCTATGTGAGGTCCCTGCAGCTGATCTTACTCCGGGTGGATTAGACTCGCGCTCTAGGATCATCCTTGGTGCGGCAGGACAGCCACCGCTAAACGCGATACGCCTGTGTCGGACACCACAAATGCCGGACACGGAGACCACGATGCTGTGGATCATCGTGCTGGTGCGTCAGGCGACGTGTCAGCTGGCCACAGACGACCAACAAGCCGTGGACCTACCTGGCGAGAGTACAGCCAGCAAGCTTGACCTAAGTTTCCCTGACGTATCATCGGTGTTTACTGTGGCAAATCGTGTGCCAACGAGACCGAACCTGCGGTACATATCCGTCATATTGAACACTCCCGCCAATACAGGTCACACCAAAGGCGCCAACAGAGCGCCGCCGCCGCCTCCGCCGCCGCCGTCGCCTCTACGTCCTGGACATTTCCATGGCGGAATTTAATCATGAATCTATCCGAAAGAAACTGTGATCACAATCAACGACATCATGGCGATAACACAGCACCGCGGTCTCGCCGGTCCGTCACCCCCTGCACCAAGGTTGGCCCGTGCCGGCACCTATTTGCCCGCCCACTCTCTCTGTTGGCGGACACCAGGGCGGTGGGGCAGCGGCCGACACCGGGCCATTCTGCCAGACATGCCACACCAGGCGACAATGACCTGCTGGTGGCGTCCGAACTACCCGACCACCGTCGAGCTGGCCAGACTAGCCGGAGACGGTCTGCCCGCCACACCGCGCTATTGGTTCACTGCCAGTCCACCACTCCAGTCCAAACTACCCGACCACCGTCGAGCTGGCCAGACTAGCCGGAGACGGTCTGCCCGCCACACCGCGCTATTGGTCCACTGCCAGTCCACCACTCCAGTCCAAACTACCCGACCACCGTCGAGCTGGCCAGACTAGCCGGAGACGGTCTGCCCGCCACACCGCGCTATTGGTTCACTGCCAGTCCACCACTCCAGTCCAAACTACCCGACCACCGTCGAGCTGGCCAGACTAGCCGGAGACGGTCTGCCCGCCACACCGCGCTATTGGTTCACTGCCAGTCCACCACTCCAGTCCAAACTACCCGACCACCGTCGAGCTGGCCGACCCGGAGACGGCCCCCCACACCGCGCTATTGGTTCACTGCCAGTCCACCACCCAGTCCACCACACCAGTCCACCATACCAGTCCACCACTCCAGTCCAAACTACCCGACCACCGTCGAGCTGGCCAGACTGGCTGGAGACGGCCTGCCCGCCACACCGCGCTATTGGTTCACTGCCAGTCCACCACACCAGTCCACCACACCAGTCCACCACACCAGTCCAAACTACCCGACCACCGTCGAGCTGCCACCACTACCGGAGACTGCCACCACACCGCGCTATTGGTTCACCCACCACACCAGTCCACCACACCAGTCCACCACTCCAGTCCACCACACCAGTCCACCATACCAGTCCACCACACCAGTCCAAACTACCCGACCACCGTCGAGCCCAGAGCGGAGACGCCTGCCCGCCACACCGCGCTATTGGTTCACTGCCAGTCCACCACACCAGTCCACCACACCAGTCCACCACTCCAGTCCACCACACCAGTCCACCACACCAGTCCACCATACCAGTCCACCACTCCAGTCCATCACTCGGGACAATCCCGCGGCCCGCCGGCGAAACAGTGTGGGCGGCGCCATTAGCCGTGATCGTGCACAGTGCGTCGAGAACCACACAATAAACAAACAAAGCAAACACTGCCAGTTGAAGGCCAGCCGCCGACTGGGGTTCCTGCACCACCGGGCGTGTACCCACCACACCCACACCTCCACACACAGGCCACGGGCCGCCGCAGCTCCAGCCGCCGACTTGGGGTTCCTGAACCACCGGGCGTGTACCCACCACACCCACACCTCCACACACAGCCACGCCCCCCATCCAAAGCCCGGGCCGCCGCAGCCCAGCCGCCGACTGGGGTTTCTGCACCACCGGGTGTACCCACCACACCCACACGTCCACACAAGGCCACGGGCCGCCGCAGCTCCAGCCGCCGACTGGGGTTCCTGCACCACCGGGCGTGACCCACCACACCCACACGTCCACACACAGGCCACGGGCCGCCGCAGCTCCAGCCGCCGACTGGGGTTCCTGCACCACCGGGCGTGTACCCACCACACCCACACGTCCACACACAGGCCACGGGCCGCCGCAGCTCCAGCCGCCGACTGGGGTTCCTGCACCACCGGGCGTGTACCCACCACACCCACACCTCCACACACAGGCCACGGGCCGCCGCAGCTCCAGCCGCCGACTGGGGTTCCTGAACCACCGGGCGTGTACCCACCACGCCTACACCTCCACACACAGGCCACGGGCCGCCGCAGCTCCAGCCGCCGACTGGGGTTCCTGCACCACCGGGTGTGTACCCACCACACCCACACGTCCGCACACAGGCCACGGGCCGCTGTAGCTCCAGCCGCCGACTGGGGTTCCTGCACCACCGGGCGTGTACCCACCACACCCACACCTCCACACACAGGCCACGGGCCGCCGCAGCTCCAGCCGCCGACTGGGGTTCCTGCACCACCGGGTGTGTACCCACCACACCCACACGTCCACACACAGGCCACGGGCCGCCGTAGCTCCAGCCGCCGACTGGGGTTCCTGCACCACCGGGCGTGTACCCACCACACCCACACGTCCACACACAAGCCACGGGCCGCCGTAGCCGGAGCAGCGATTGCAAACATCTCGCAAAACGATCGCCCACCCTAGTTCACTTCTCTAAGTGCACGGGTACTGTAATGCAGCGTGCTAATTCGTTCATCAACAATGCCAGTAACTTACTTTCCGCACGACTTACTTTCGAAGGGTGCATTTTTGTCTGGAATGGTTCTTAGAAGAATACACCGTCTATAAAAATGTCTAGCTGACACACCTGCTTTTCGTTGACTGTCACAACTGCTCGGTTGACAGGTGGCATGGGACAGAATAGCTGGCGATACCTTCAATATATGGCTATGAGTGACGACTGATGGTTATCAGAAGAGGCATGATTTGTTATCGACAGGAATCCGGCACGAGCCCGGCGATTGTTTGATCATCTCGTTTTCTTACGCCCAGTTTTCTTTCTATTAAATTCATATTGCATAGTCGGAAGTGGCAGAGAACGGTATACCAACCGTGGTATCGCCCAGACTGCCGCAAATGCCTCGCAGCCCGGACGGCATCTTCAGATCAGGACGTGCAGGGCGCGCAACAATCTGATAGCTCGTCCACGCTGGAATTGTATTTCCACCGGTGCACGGCTCTATGTCATAATGGATCGGGTCACCATGTCGGTGATCGTGACCGCCAGTTGTGGTAAGCTTCAGTGGCTGACGGTCAGCTACGGTGAGTTTCGGTGGCCGTGACCGTCAGTTGCGGCAAACTTCAGTGACTGTGGCGGTGGGCTGCGGTGAATTTTAGTGACCATGACTGTGATTTATGCGGCGAGTTTTGGTCGTCTTAACTCTGAGATACAGTGACTTTCAGTGACACTAAATTTGAGCCACGACCGACTGGCCAGTCACTTGTGCCTATCACGTCAACAAACGCACCACTGACCCAGCGTGCAATTAGCGCCAACGATGTGTGCGCCGGCCGACAGTGGCCGGGGCGGGCACCAATCACCGCGCCGGCCGACAGTGGCCGGGGCGGGCACCAATCTTCGCGTGCACCGCGCCGGCCGACAGTGGCCGGGGCGGGCACCAATCACCGCGCCGGCCGACAGTGGCCGGGGCGGGCACCAATCTTCGCGTGCACCGCGCCGGCCGACAGTGGCCGGGGCGGGCACCAATCTTCGCGTGCACCGCGCCGGCCGACAGTGGCCGGGACGGGCACCAATCTTCGCGTGCACCGCGCCGGCCGACAGTGGCCGGGACGGGCACCAATCTTCGCGTGCACCGCGCCGGCCGACAGTGGCCGGGGCGGGCACCAATCTTCGCGTGCACCGCGCCGGCCGACAGTGGCCGGGACGGGCACCAATCTTCGCGTGCACCGCGCCGGCCGACAGTGGCCGGGGCGGGCACCAATCTTCGCGTGCACCGCGCCGGCCGACAGTGGCCGGGACGGGCACCAATCTTCGCGTGCACCGCGCCGCAGACGCGGCCACATCGCCACTGTCTGGGAATGCGCTCTGCAGGCCGGCGATGTGAGACACTGGCGTCGATTCGGAACGGCGCGCCGCCAGGATTACGGGGAAGATTCGTTGTAGCATCAGTGGGTGGGTGGTCGGCAGGGAAGTAGCGGCTCGGGTGGGCCAACACCGCCGGTCCAGCCCTGCAAGGGTACACCCCGCTTCTCAGACGGCAGCCGCGGATCGACTGTCAGCCGGCGTCTGCTTGTTTTCAGACACGTGCAGTGGTGATGCAAAGATGTGCCTTGTGCCTTGTGATGCCTTGTGAGCTCCGACACGAAATGGTGGCTGTCAGTTTATCGAAAGACTGAACAGGGAGCCGACAACCGTCGTGTTGAACACTGCAGACATGCTGGTACGTCCAAGTGCCGCGAGTTACGGCCGGCTCTGGATAGGGTTATGGCCGTGACACGTCTCCATTGCGTCATCCAGCACAGATACACTTTAAACAAATATACCTTCGGTCCAGCTCGGGTGAGGGGGGGGGGGGGTGAAAACCAAAATATTTCAGATACCACACCGCAGCACAGGCTTTTACGCCATGTCTGTTGACGTCTTGGAACAGCTAATTGTTTCGGTTTAATAATTGCCTACTGCCGAGGGCTACCAGACGCTCAGCGTAACCCCACAGGCACGGTTGCGCCTGCAGAATGACAGATGATGGGATGAAGGGTATGGACGATGAAGGGTATGGATGAAGGGTATAAACCGGCCGCTAATACATTGCCGCCACTCGAGAGAAAGTCATCAAGTGATACTTGTCCAAGGGAAACATTCCTATGCGGAAGTTCGTCCGAGAAAGCAGACATGCTGGTGGTAGCGACAGCACTGAATATCAGGAGAACGCGGCCACCAACAGTAGAACATCGCTGTTACTCCAGCTATGTTCACCGCCATTATCGTGAAACGCATGAATGGCACGCGGGTGAAGCCAACATAGATGTATACTTTGGAGTGTCACGGATAACGAGAGATAGGCACGTGGGTGGAGCCAACAGAGATGCATACTATGGAGTGTTTGGGTAATTGAGAGAAAGACCACTGTCGGAACTTACTCTCGCCGGAGCTGATCGTGGGCGGCGGATGGAAATGGCGGGACGAGGTGGCTTGGCGGGTTGGCGCGCCATGCGATGGCGGGACGGGATGGCGGGCCGAGGTGGCGGGACGGGATGGCGGGGCGAGGTGGCGGGACTGGATGGCGGGCCGAGGTGGTGTGGCGGGATGGCGCCACGCGGTGGCGGGACAGGATGGCGCCACGCGGTGGCGGGACAGGATGGCGCGACAGAACGGTTGGCGACGGTGCGTTATCGAGTCAGAGCCGCTCGCCGCCAGGCTGGACAGATGAGAGCCGCCGGCGGTCGGTGAATCAGCCGGCCAGCCGCCCACGCCGTCGGGTGTAGGGTGGCGCGCAGTCAGCTCCCGCGCCGGAAGCGGCTCGATGGACACCCGATAGCCGATCCGATCGGCGTCCTCTCCGCCACAAGAGACGATCCTGCAGACAGCTCCACCCACGAGCGGCCGGCAGGCTGGTGGGGGGAAGCGGCCACCGGGCGGTAGTCATGCCGTATCGCCAGTTCATCTCCACGACGCTGATCCGATCAAGGCGTATCCGACCCGGCCATTGCCAGCCGAGAAGTTGTTGTTCAGAAGACCGTTGCATCGTTGCCGAGGATAGTCGGCGCCACAGAAGAACATCACATTAAAGACTGACCCTCCGGGTATGGCCATGGTCGCTGAGTGGGTGCGGAAGTCGGACACGGTGGTGATTGGGGCCATGGACACTGACGCTGGATAGTGAGCACTAGAGGTGGCAAATGTAAGGGCCGACAGCCCGGTCAGAAAGCCTGGTCAGAAAGAGAAAGTCCGATCAGAAAGCGCAGAGTCAGGACCGGCGGGCTTTCTGACCGGTCTTAGAATATATGGCGGTCTTTCAACTGGTTCTTCAGTTGATTATCTTCGATATTAAAATCAGTACAAATTTATAAAACACCCACAAATATAACTATCATGCATCTTATTCGGCGCATTTCAACATTCCGGCCAGTCACTTTGTCATACACATTGAACAATCTGATAATAAATCCAAAAGCATATCAAATATTTTTGGCAGGCTAATTGCTAAAAACAACAGATTATAATCAATGATAGTGGTTAATAGCTCAAACATGCTCATATGATGCAGCTTTCAAAAGTGGGACTTGTAACTGAAATAAGGACAACAATGCCGGTTCGCTTTACCAGATGTTTGACCGCGGATATGGCTGAGACCAGGTTAAAATGCAAATCAAATACACATGGCATCCGACTAGCATTGTAGCGCATTGCATTTTGATGGTGTACCAATGTCCTTATTTGTTGTGCATGACTGTATAAGCAATGCACATCACCTTCTTTAAAATGTACGTAATGAGAATGCAAGGGAATACCAAATATTATCTACAGAAGGAGTTATTTTTATATTCGGTAATTCCATAGTTACAGAAAAATTCCCATACTATGCATACTATAAAATGCACAGCTTGATCCAAACAGCAAAATTGCCACCATAGACAAGATTTGGTTAATTCATCTTTGACTAAAGTGTAACATGCCGCACACAACAACCAGGATGGTCATCATTCTGCTGCTAGATCCGCAATTCAAAACTCAGTATTGTTTATTCTTCAAACTTGGCATTACATCCTCCGCAGTACAATCCATAAGTCATGCTCAGATTGCCTGCTGTGCAATCGGTTGTGCGCCGTTTTCAGAGGTGTATTCCTTTTAGAATATAATACCATGATGATTGACGGGTGAAAATAATATTACATTTTGGAAGTTAGATTCTGGCTGTGGAATGATGTATTTACTAAATACCTGATGCAACATTTTACAGATGATTGAGTGATGACTGATTCAGAGCGTGGTATCTGCAAACCTAGTCTTCATTATGCTGCTTCCTTGATTGAAGACTGTAGGCAATGGGTATTAACTTGTGTGTTTTAAGAATTGTTTGTAAACAATGCTGTTGCCATCAATAATTGTCAATTGGAAAAGAAGGTCTTGATAATATATATACAATCCACATTCTGTGAGTGAACGAGGCTTTCCAAAGTGATGTGGACCGCCTGTACTACCTTAAATAAGCAAAAAAACAATCGCACTACTTTATGCGACAAAATGAATGTGTTTAAATAGCTGGCCCACTGACCGGGCTTCAGTTCATTTGGCCGGGTTTCAACCGGGCTTGGTGCCATCAGACTGACCTCTCCAGGTCTTCGGTCCCAATTTGTGGGGGTATTTGCCACCTCTGGTGAACACGATGTGAGGGCTGGCATGGTGGCAGACAGTCGCGGGTAGGAGCGGACACGGCAGGAGGGCAGGCAGCAATACTGGATTACTGACTGGAGGGGCGTACTCGCACCACTGCTCCGTGTCTACGGCAGACAGTCGCGGGTAGGAGCGGACACGGCAGGAGGGCAGGCAGCAATACTGGATTACTGACTGGAGGGGCGTACTCGCACCACTGCTCCGTATCTACGGCAGACAGTCGCGGGTAGGAGCGGACACGGCAGGAGGGCAGGCAGCGATACTGGATTACTGACTGGAGGGGCGTACTCGCACCACTGCTCCGTATCTACGGCAGACAGTCGCGGGTAGGAGCGGACACGGCAGGAGGGCAGGCAGACAGTCGCCGGTAGGAGCGGACACGGCAGGAGGGCAGGCAGCAATACTGGATTACTGACTGGAGGGGCGTACTCGCACCACTGCTCCGTGTCTACGGCAGACAGTCGCGGGTAGGAGCGGACACGGCAGGAGGGCAGGCAGCAATACTGGATTACTGACTGGAGGGGCGTACTCGCACCACTGCTCCGTATCTACGCACTTCTGACCAGCAGCAGCCGTGCCGATTCAGGTCACACTGAAAGTTGACACCGACCAAAAACGGCGTGCCGGTGACATTTTCGCCAATGACTCACGGCACACTTTTCCCGCTCGCCTGAACAGACCAGCCTTCGACCGAGTGTTTGTCTCTGTCAGAGCCCACGACTAAGGCTGTGCGGGTTTTTAGCGAATCCTGTCCAACACAAGAGATCACCTTGCGAGCTGGACCTGTCCAGATCACCTTGCGAGCTGGACCTGTCCAGATCACCTTGCGAGCTGGACCTGTCCAGATCACCTTGCGAGCTGGACCTGTCCAGATCACCTTGCCAGCTGGACCTGTCCAGATCACCTTGCCAGCTGGACCTGTCCAGATCACCTTGCCAGCTGGACCTGTCCAGATCACCTTGCCAGCTGGACCTGTCCAGATCACCTTGCCAGCTGGACCTGTCCAGATCACCTTGCGAGCTGGACCTGTCCAGATCACCTTGCGAGCTGGACCTGTCCAGATCACCTTGCGAGCTGGACCTGTCCAGATCACCTTGCCAGCCGGACCTGTCCAGATCACCTTGACCTGTCCAGATCACCTTGCCAGCTGGACCTGTCCAGATCACCTTGCGAGCTGGACCTGTCCAGATCACCTTGCGACACCTCAATGAGCGTTCGTCGGCTGACGCACACTCGATCAAATAGACCATCAAGCGCCAAGATTCGCTCAGAACTGCGCTGCCATGTTGGCTATTCCGGACCGACTTGTCAACAACTCTGTGCATTCCCACCAGCCAAAGGATCGGTAGGGCTGGCAGCGTGTCACATCACAGCTGGCGAAGGCGGTGCGAGTCGCGCCCGGCCGTTCCAGCGGGCGCCCAAGCGAGAGGCGGCGAGCACTGGCGCATCAACGGCGGCGGCGGCGGCGGCGCCGTCGGGCAGCTGAATACAATGACCCTGTCTGAACTCCGGCTACAATGGGAGTAACAGAACACAGCCGACGCCGGAGCGACAGATCGAACCGCGCGCCGGTCAGTTCTCTCGACCCGTGTCATGCCGACGGGCGATGCTGATTGGAGCGGGCACAAACTAGGCGCGTTTGGATCGGACGGGTTCGGATGTCAAAACCGCTGTTGTCTTGTCAGCCCGGCATGGGTTGCGAAGACGCACACCGATAACAATATATATAACTGATAGGGATGGGAAATTGGAGATGACAAACATTTAGACTCGATGACTTGTCTGTTTGTCTGTCTGTTTGTCTGTCGATGACAGTGTCTGTTTATGAATCCAGTAACTTACAGAACAGATACGGAGACCGCTGTTCTAATATTATTTATAGATGTGGAAGCCTTTGGCACCATGTGGAAAGAGCTTAATTTAAACGCCTCTCGCCATATGCATACTCCAAAATTCCTTCACAATCGTTTCTATCATTGCTTGTGTTCTACAAATATTGCTGGATGTTGCCGTCATTTATTTTGTATCGGTGCATTTCGCAGCAATAATCATAATTTTAATAAACGAAGCGCTTTTATCCGTAGTGGTGTACGATGTAATCATTATGACAACTGAACTTATTCACAAGAAAAACAGGTCAGATACGACAGAGGGGGAGAGGGAGGGGAGATAGAGAGGGGAGAGAGAGAGGAGAGAGATCGAGGGAGAGAGCATGGGAGAGAGAGAGAGGAGAGAGAGCGAGGGAGAGAGAGAGGAGCGAGAGCGAGGGAGAGAGAGGAGCGAGAGCGCGAGAGCGAGAGAGCGCGAGAGCGCGAGAGCGCGAGAGCGAGAGAGCGAGAGAGCGAGAGAGCGAGAGAGCGAGAGAGCGAGAGAGCGAGAGAGCGAGAGAGCGAGAGAGCGAGAGAGCGAGAGGAGAGCGAGAGAGAGAGAGAGAGAGAGAGAGAGAGAGAGAGAGAGAGAGAGAGAGAGAGAGAGAGCGAGAGAGCGAGAGAGAGAGAGAGAGAGAGAGAGAGAGAGAGAGAGAGAGAGAGAGAGAAAGAGAGAGAGAGAGAGAGAGAGAGAGGGGGGGGGGGAGAAAGAGCGAGAGGGAGGGAGAGAGCTTCGGCTACACCTCGGTCAAGCCAATAATTCCTCGGCTATAGCCCATCCTGGAAGATGTTTACATGTGTGGTGCTACCAAGTCTTAATCACGGATAATAAACACAGCCCGCTATCAACTATGCGACTGATTGATTATCGGAATGTCACAGCTTACCGATTACACACGGCCATTTCATACTAATCGATACGCACAACGTGAGCACCAACCCAAGCAACGGAGGTACAGCCACGCCCGCCATCATTTTATCACAACTTCCCAGCCTCATGGCTTCCCAGCTAACATCCCGTTTCACTCCAGACAAGCGTCTTCCTCATGGGAAATAGCTTAGCCTTTATCCGTATCGACGTATAAGTTAACTATAAGTGAACTAGACTGCTATTCCTAGTCTAACTGCTTCAGTACACCCAACTGCTTTCGTGGCTGATTAATGACAGGATTAGCGAGCCTATTTGAAAAAGCTTCTTCCTTCCATCGTAATATGTACATTCAATAATTCACAAGCCATGCACATTCAAATGGATGGGAATAACACACTCATCACCTGGAGTACGTCACGGCATTTTAATTATGAAACTCAGCGGAGGAATTTCACCACCCCTCAATTATCATCGGGACGGGTGTACCGCAACATGATAAAAGTAGGGCAAACCTACCTAAAAATCATCAGCCCGCATACGATGCCGAAGGATCAAATCAAAATTCCTTCCACGCTGAATTTAAAAAAAAACAGTCCAGAGCATACCGTTGTAAATAGCGCTGGGGAGAATCGTGTACTGCTGTACCGTGCGGTACGGTTAAGCACCGCATACAAAAGTACAGTACCGTGCGGTACGGTTAAGCACCGCATACAGCAGTACAGTACCGTGCGGTATGGTTCAGTACCACGTGCAGCGGTACAGTACCGTGCGGTACGGTTCAGTACCGCGTGCAACAGCACAGTACCGTGCGGTACGGATCAGTACCGCGTGCAACAGTACAGTACCGTGCGGTACGGTTCAGTATCACGTGCAGGGGTACAGCACTGCATAATACATCACCGCGAGTTGCAGCACAGCAGATTTTCTCCACAGTATCTGTTGCCAACATTCAGTGGAGATATTGTGCAGACCCATCATAGGCAGTCAGTGCATGCATGTAAGGTGCCACTGTTCAATTCGACATTAACCCCGGTAATGATAGGCACATTGTGCAGCACAGTTCAAGTTGAACCTACATTGGTGGCTTGCGTGATTTCAAGATCACGGCCAAAAGATACCACAGAAGTGGCAGCTAAAAACCTTGATGCTGGAGAAAGAAGTGAATGCGGATGTGTGATGGAATTCTTACGTTTCGCTCAGGGGCCATGGCTATTCATGTGTTCATTATAACGTCTAACGGAGCCTAACATTGGCTATCAATATAATTCACAGATTACAGTTCATTAAGATAGACCACATACCGGGAACGAAGGTGGTCATATCCCTCTGCACCTGTAAGCAAACACGTGTGGATGTCCAAAAACGTGCAGCCACTCAATAAAACGATTATTCCCGTGCAACACCTATAGGGTTGCTGGTCAAGGTTGCTAAATGTGGGGCATTACCATCCATCTCTCGATGGTCCCACGAACGCGCCTGTAATTTTGAGGTCATCGTCCTCTCCTCTGCCCCCTGTTAATGCTCGTTAGCCAGCAGTTGCGTGCATTTGGATACAAATGTGCGGTTGAATATGCTGCGGGAAACTCAGCTGTCCCCCACATATGCTTAGGACGAAACTACGAAAGCATGGTTGGTTGGTTATTGGTTTTCCGACACGTCGACCGTTGAGTCATGTAGCGTCGCCAATCTCTCACGCCGATTGGTCGCGGGCGAAGAGTAGCGACAGGTGAGACTCGAACCCACAACCTTTCGATTGTGAGACAAGCATCTTACCCCTAGACCACTCGTCCCCTGTCAACGAGGATAATACACATCGCATGATGCACTTTTCAGTGGGCAGTTGGCTCAAACGTGATCACAGAAACGAAGTAGTGCTTTTAAAACGCTGTTGATAAAAATGGCTTCTTCTACAACACTCAGGCAACCATAAAAAGCTACACTTTATCACCAAAAATAGAATCTTCCAGTTCACCAGCAAATCATGTAATGATCCTGGCAAGGCTGCACTGATAAACATCAGACGCTTGATACTGTCCTCAGGCCACCTCAGGGCGTCTGCAGTCGTCGGAGGGTGGACTGACCCGCAGTCAGGCCAGGTCACGACCCGACACTACTCACGATCGACGGACTGGGCGCGCAGGCCCCTGACGCCAGCTAGCAGCACCAGCAGACAGGTCAGCTGCATGGTGCGCAACGAGCCTGCAGACGAGCGGCCGTCGGCAGTAGATGCGAGTGCACGTGGTCAGCGTCACCGCACCACCCACCATCGGCCACTGGGGGCCACCACCGACTGGCCGCCCGACTGGGCGCCGACGGGCGCCGACGGTCGGCGGGACCCGCCCACAGCGCTGCTGACCCGCCCACAGCGCTGCTGACCCGCCACTGCAGCGGCACCTCTGACCCGCCACTGCAGCAGCACCTCTGACCCACCACTGCAGTAGTACATCTGACCCGCCACTGCAGCAGTACCTCTGACCCGCCACTGCAGTAGTACATCTGACCCGCCACTGCAGTAGTACCTCTGACCCACCACTGTAGCAGTACCTCTGACCCACCACTGCGGCAGTACCTCCTGACCCGCCACTGCAGTAGTACCTCCTGACCCACCACTGTAGCAGTACCTCTGACCCACCACTGCAGC
Organism: Ashinkailepas kermadecensis; assembly: GCA_034440615.1. NCBI lineage: Eukaryota > Metazoa > Arthropoda > Thecostraca > Neolepadidae > Ashinkailepas > Ashinkailepas kermadecensis. The sequence continues at coordinate 994 of JAOTOM010001674.1, read as the reverse complement.
AGCACCTCTGACCCGCCACTGCAGCAGTACCTCTGACCCGCCACTGCAGTAGTACATCTGACCCGCCACTGCAGTAGTACATCTGACCCGCCACTGCAGTAGTACATCTGACCCGCCACTGCAGTAGTACATCTGACCCACCACTGCAGCAGCACCTCTGACCCGCCACTGCAGCAGTACCTCTGACCCGCCACTGCAGCAGTACATCTGACCCGCCACTGCAGTAGTACATCTGACCCGCCACTGCAGCAGTACCTCTGACCCGCCACTGCAGTAGTACATCTGACCCGCCACTGCAGTAGTACATCTGACCCGCCACTGCAGTAGTACATCTGACCCGCCACTGCAGTAGTACCTCTGACCCGCCACTGTAGCAGTACCTCTGACCCGCCACTGCGGCAGTACCCCTGACCCGCCACTGCAGCAGTACATCTGACCCGCCACTGCAGCAGCACCTCTGACCCACCACTGCAGCAGTACCTCTGACCCGCCACTGCAGTAGTACATCTGACCCACCACTGCAGCAGCACCTCTGACCCACCACTGCAGCAGTACCTCTGACCCGCCACTGCAGTAGTACATCTGACCCGCCACTGCAGCAGTACATCTGACCCGCCACTGCAGTAGTACATCTGACCCGCCACTGCAGCAGTACCTCTGACCCGCCACTGCAGTAGTACATCTGACCCGCCACTGCAGTAGTACATCTGACCCGCCACTGCAGTAGTACATCTGACCCGCCACTGCAGCAGCACCTCTGACCCGCCACTGCAGCAGTACCTCTGACCCACCACTGCGGCAGTACCCCTGACCCGCCACTGCAGCAGTACATCTGACCCATCACTGCAGCAGCACCTCTGACCCACCACTGCAGCAGTACCTCTGACCAGCCACTGCAGTAGTACATCTGACCCATCACTGCAGCAGTACCTCTGACCCGCCACTGCAGCAGTACCTCTGACCCGCCACTGCAGCGGCACCTCTGATCCGCCAC